>VYZS01102556.1:42835-64083 GCA_013400695.1 Neodrepanis coruscans | reverse complement strand
TTTATATATATATATATATATAAATAAATACATCTAGATACACACACCAGTGTCTATAGGGTGAATAGATCAGAAATAAAGAGTTTAAAAAAATTAAAAAAGCCTCACAGCACTCAGGAGCTGTGTCACACAGTTCTGAGCTAGAGGAGTACATCAGAGTCTGTGAAAATCCTAGTTAAATCACCAGAAAACAGCAGCACCTTCAACACACCATGAGCATCATTTAGGGATTTATGTGGAAGCCATGATAATTTAGAAATTACTACCTGTTATCTCTTATTCAAACTACAGAGAAGGAAAAAGGAAATTTCCCTGATATGTCTAGATTTCTTTTCCTCATTAAATTTTCCAGGGTTTGTATTTTAAACTGTGAATGTTCTCTAACTGCCAGACTTTAGAACTATGTCTTTTCTTTTGCTCTGCACCAGGATAATGGTGGCATAGGAAGGCAGATCTGCAGGCAGACCAAGGCCAACCACTGCAGCAGAAAGGGACACTCCAATAAAAACCCAAAGTGCACACCCCAGGAAGGAATACTAATAAAACCCCCAAAACACAAGCATCCAACTTGCCATGGATTTTGTACTATCATTGGAAGGTTGAGGTTGGACGTCAGGCAAAGATTCTTCCCTCAGAGGGTGGTTGGGCACTGAACAGGCCCCCCAGGGAATGGTCACGGCACCAAGGCTGCCAGAGCTCCAGAAGGGTTGGGAGAAGGCTCTCAGGGCCAAGCTGGGATTGTTGGGGTGCCCTGCGGACCTTAATGATCCTTTGATCCTTCCACCTCAGATTTTTCTGTAAATCTGATTTATCATCATACAAACCAGGTACAAAACAGCAGGTTGGGACAGCTGCATGTTGCTGCCCAGAAACAGGTCCTTGGTTTAGGGCTCAGATTAACAGTGAAACACACAAGACTCTTTCTCAACCTCATTTCTAACAAACCCAAGTCCACAGCACAGAAACAACACATTCTCTTTACACAGCTCTGTATAAGCTTCATAAATGCCTGAGGCTAAAAAGATATAGCAACTCACTCCTCACATCCCTGTGGCCGTCTCAGGTCTGAACTGCAGCACTAAAAAAGCTGCCCTGCTCTGCAGCACTTCTCATTGTGCTCACACACCTTCCCAGCGGAATCTGACCTGGCACTTGAGATGAGCAGTTAGTAAAGGAAAGCAAAGCCAGGCAGGCAGCCCTGCCAGAGCCTGCTGGAAGCACTTACAAAACCAATGAGATAAGGACTGCCAGCATCTCCCAGGAGATGTGAAGTGAAACTCTGCAAGGCCACTGCGGTTGCACGGCGGGTTGGGATCACCACGTACTGCAAAAGAGGGGAAAGAAAAAAAAACAGGTAAGGAAACTGAAGTGAGAACATGCCCAGCTGTCTGGCACTGCTCAGCACAGAGCAAAGCTGCTGCCCCAGATGTTGGTGGCAGACAGAGCCACTGGTCAATCCATGGGTGGCTCAGGCAACTGGGAACCTTAGACTCCCTTCCTGGCTCCAGAGTTCTCCTGGTGGCAGGTGCTGAGGGAAGGAAGCTCTGTCCAGTCCTCTTAGCAGCATTTTGACCATCAGAAGTGCCCAGAAGACACTTTGCTATTGCTCCTCAGCCTGTATTTTGTTTGGCCAATGGGGAGAGTGAAGCTTGAGGTTGCTCAGCACCACCAGCCTTCCAAACAAGGACTGTGATGTAATTTGGGATGTTGTGTTTATTCCATAATAAAATTATCACTTTGTTTCTCAAATAATCAATTTATATCAGTTTGCAAGGTCGCACATCCTCCACTCTCACTCTATCTCCAGCCACTTTGTATTTTTCCTCAAAGAAATTGTGATTCTGCTTGTAAAAAGTGACAAAGTCACATTAGGAAAATTTTCCATAGCCAAGACACTGTAGTTTGGTCTGCACTCCTCTAATAGAACATGATGCCCTTAGCCAGGTCATGCACAATCAGTCAGACTACACAGGAACAGTGGAAAACACAAATTACTTCCTCATGAAGGGACCAGAGCTCACAGAAAACAGAGCCCTAACCATGGAAAAGGACGAAAGATTGAAAAAGGAAAAAACCCAACCACCAGCAACCCCTGTCCTATGGAATGACCCTAATTTTTTAACATACTTTTAGAAGCAGAAAAAGTAATTGTCTCCTGCATAAATTGTGAAAGAAGCTGGCTGAGGACATCTGCATTGAGTTCACATATCCTGGTTTATAAATTGATCCTGTCTCAATTTAAACCTGGAAGTAATGAAGAATTCAATAGATTTCTAAATCCAAGTGAGCTTTGTTTCTGCCTCTAAGCACTGAATCTCACTGTGCCTTTTCCTGTGGCTCTGGATAGCCATGTGCCCTGCCAGAAATGACTCTTGTTCACCTATTTGTGGACCATATCCCTTTTATCCGTCCCCTTTCTCTCTGATGGGCTGCCTTCAATGCATCTTTAGAAGTTGTACCTTGACAGGCTTCAACTCATTCTTACAATCTTTTCCTGGAGTCATTTGTTAATTAAATGTGACATTTATGACTGGCCTGTCCCCAGCATCCTTTACCTGAGCTGACTGAGCAGGGCACAGGCTCTGGAGCACTGCTGCAGCACTTTAACAATTCCTCTGAGGGAAGGGGAGTTGCCCTCTCTTGCTGTGGAAAGAATTGGCCATTATAACCAAGCAAGAAAATAAAGAGCATTGGAAGAGCACCCTGGAAGAGAAATGGTGCCTATTTAGAATGATCCAATTTAGAATTCCAAGCACAGACAATTATGAATTACGGGCAAAATTAGATTAAATGCCTTTCCTTGGGGTTTTACCATGTGCTTTTAGAATGACCTGCCAGTTCTTTCATCCCTGGTTTGACAAAGCTGCAAATGCACACTGCTAATGCACTTTGATGCCTTGCATTAAACAGGTTCCCTGTTAAACTCCTGTTGTGCAATAAAAGAGCAAAAGATGTTCAGATCCACAGCAGCTACTTTGCTGTGGATGTCAGACCCTGTCCCCCATTTTGCATCCAGGAGCTCGGAACATGACTGGAAGAAAGAAATCCCAAGAGGAAAATTAGCTCTTTGCTTTATTAGAGACACGGGAATGTGCTGAAGGTCAGGCTGTGAACAGCACGAGAGACCCAAAATTCATTCCCACTCCCCTAAAAGGCAGGAAATGGGTGCAAACTGGAGGGATTAGAGAGAAGAAAAGAAAAATTAAGAGTAAGTTATTGCTCTTCTTTCCATCTGGCCCCAGCTCACACAGAGGCAGGCAATGGAGAAACATTGTGCAAAAGCTGTTTGCAAAGGGCATCTGAGAAGATACAGAGAAATTCCACCTAATTCAAGAATCCAGAGTTGTGTATATTTGTTAAACAGGGGGTTTAAAACCTAAAATAGTCTTCTTATATCTGTATTATAACTATTTTGTTAGCAAAAGGACAAAGGAAATGACACATTTATTAAAATTTACCAATTCTAGGGAGTGGCAGTGAATTGGTGCCAATTACAGGAAGACATTTGAATGATGCTTGTATCATATGTATGCATATATATATATATTTATACACATGAATACACACATACATATATTAGTCGTATTTTTGCATGTGAAGCTGTATTATGCAGACATTTAGTTTTGAAAGAAGCCGTACAATTTCCAGCAAGTCTTCAGGGGGCTTAGCTGAGGAAATTATTGATGGTTTAAACACCATAAAGCGCCAAAACTTAGTAAATTTAGTCTGGAATTCAAGAGACAAACACTCCCCTCAAACCAAAAACCCAATATGTGGCAAGCAAATAAACTTGATATTGGTCATCCTCCTCAAAAAATATATTGGAATGAAAAAAGAAAACAACCTTAAACCAGCATCTCCAAAACACCAAAAAATACTCCACCCTACCCCTGCTTAAAAAGCATTTTATCCTGCTGGACAGGAAGCAGTTGGTAGCAAACACTATCTACAGTTCTAGGAAGACAGCAGCAAATTACAGTTCTAAATGGGCATTTTTGATACTAAAATAGACTTAAATTCAAATCACCCACAGCCTGGGCTGAACATCCCACAGAGGCTGGAGGTTGGAGAGCCACAGCAGCCAAAGTGGAAGCCTGTGGGATCATCCTGGCTCATCCCTAATTCCAGGTTCAGGGGCAGCAGAGAGGATGGGCAGGGAGGCTGACCAAGCAGCTCTGGAAACATCTGCTCTTTAAATAGAGAATCAGATTCCTGCTGACACCTCCTTCCTGTGGTGAAACCAGCAGGAGCTGCTCTGGAATCAGTTAAGTGGGAAGGCAAAGGGGAGATCACCATTCTCCCAGCAAAAGGCCACGTGCCAGAGGGGAGAGTTCTGATGGTTATGCCTCAGCTTTGATAGAAACTCTACTCTCTAAAGCACTTTGCTGCCCTTACTGGGTCAGGACAATTCATAGTGGCCTCCTTCAGCACTGAAGGCAAAGAAAATACACACTAACCCTGTTCCAGCCATTGACAGAGCCTGGAATTAGCTCAGGAGTCCCTGTTGAACCTGCTGTGCAAAAAAGGGCAAGGCTATTATTCAGGGAGAACAGCCTGACTGAGACCCTCCAAAAAACCAGGCAGACAATGTCTAATAAAATACTCTTAAATGAAGTAGAAGAAGGTTGATCTTGTCTCCAGCTTCCAGCAGACCATGGAGCAGTCCAACTCCACCTGGAATGGTTTGGAATGGGCTGTACCCTCATTCCCTGGCATTCCTCAACCTGCCTCCAAATTTAATGCCCAGCACTCTGGGCACTGCTATGATAGGCACTGAGAGGAGCAACAGCAAGAACTTCTGGAAATGTAATTTCTCTTTGCTGTAAAAATAGGGCAGCATTTTGGACTAAATAAATAACTGAGTTTTATTTATAGGGAAGGTAATCAGGACAAAAGAAACATTCCTCTGTGCCCATGGCACAGCTGATCACTAGTCTGCACCATCTTGAAAAGCCTAAAGGAAGACTCTAACTTCACAACAAAACACATAAGCAGCTCCTCCATGGCAGGTCAGGACCATTTAAAAAGAACTAATGTTTTAAAAGAGAACAAGAAATATTCAGAGCAGTTTTTTGCATGAGTGGCAGGACTATGCATAAACAGGAGAATGGCTTCTCTCAGCAAAGACCTAAAGAGAAGTGACTGAAATAGTTTTAAATTGCCTCCTGGCTCTTACACAGAAATGCCACCAAGCCTCTGTCCATCATCTTTATTTTTGAGATGTGCTATGAAGAGCAGACCTCACTATTAGGACCAGATTCTACAAAGTCCCAAGCACTCCATATGTCTCAGGGTGTACCACACTTGCCTTCTGCACAAAAGCTCATTCTTTATTGCTCTTATAAGGCAGTTTTAATGCTACTTTGGGGTTCTGTCAATTTTAAGGCCAATTTGCAAAGCTGGCTGATAAAATCTCTTTCATAATTAGCATGCTCCATACTAAACATCCCCTCTCCCCAGGCATCATCTGAGCATGTGCCTGGGAGGAGTTATGGAGAGTTGTGCTCGGGAGAATAAGGCCTATTTTGTACAAATTTGCATTCGGAACAAATATCAACTTTTCAAAATCTCAGGCAGTGCACAACATTCTGCAGCACTGACAGTTTATCAGAGCCAGCACTTGGCTCCTTGCACTGCAGACAAGGACCACACTCCAACCCTTCCATGGGTAGGAACAGCCGAGGCAATGGAAGGACAAAGCCAGAGAGAGCCAACAATTAAATTGGAAGATAATAAGCAAACACCCTTGTTTTGCCATGGAAATGAAACTTGCAAAACCTCTGGAGGTGCTTAACAACCTGCCCAATAGGGTCCTTAAGCAGTCATGAGGTATGTAAAATCTTGGGAGAGCTGTGAGAAATCATTTGGGATGTAGTTTCCAAAAAGCCTCGCTCCTGGCATAATGAGAGCAGCAGGAACAGTGTTCAGCCAGTATTGAGAGCTTCTATCCATGAGAACAGGGTAATATTCATGTATAGGATGAAAGTGTTGTTAAGCTTACGCTAATAATGCTTTTAAACTCTTTCCCAGCCTCAGGCAAGAACAGACACACTTCTGATTACACCAAATAAATAGTAAACACTAGAAATTAATTCACCAAACATTTAAAGTGCATCTCATTAAAGTATATCTGCACCTTCCTCTGGCAAGGACTTCTCACAAAGCTGTCTGTCCAAGGTGGTTATAGCCCTGGATCTCACCTAGTGACAGCCTGAATTCTCCCCTGGGTTATCCCACTGCATTCCAGCCCCTCTGCATACAGCCCTGATCTGATCTAAGTGATGTTTAAATTTATTTCTTTAGCACTTTCACAGGTATATTCATGCTGTTAATGCATCAAGCTGGGCATTATATATGACAGTTCATTCTTCTAAACAGAGCAGAGAACAGTGAGCCGAGGAATTGGCAGCAGTTGCCCAAATCCAATTTTTAACATAGCTTTAGTTTCTTTCCCATGGTTTGGGAAATGTAACTATTATTTCCAACCGTTCTTTTGCACTGAAACAACATAAATGACTGCAAATGCATCCCTACAAAATGCAGCTGACTACAGGTTGGTGGTAAGGCAGATGGCTGTTAAAAAGCTACGGGATACTGAAGTCACATTGAAATCAACACAAACCCCTCAGCAATTAAAGCAGGACAATAATCCAGCCCTAGTACCTTTGATATAACAGAACAGTTGGTTGAAAAGTCTCTTTTGGGGCTAGCTGGAGACAACACAGGTCCAATCTGTCTGGCACAGACTTTCTGAAAGACCTTGAACACATCTGACAGGACCCTCCCTCTTTGCAGAGACACCACCTGAGCTGCTCTGATGGGCTCCAGATGTGCTCATGGCTGAGCCCTTCCCTGTGCCAGCCAGGACTGTGAGGGTATAAAAAGCTGCTATTTAAACCCATCCACTAATTCTGAGTGCAGAGAGCTAGGATTGCTCCTGGGAATGTCACAGCCAGGAATGCGACAGGAAGCTTTGGCAGGAGGCAGGAATGAGAGACTCCATGTACTGTACTGTAATTTCTTTCTCAGCACCGCTGTCTGCAGGCTGCACATCTGTCCAAATGTTGAGATACCACTTCATGCATGGCCACAGCAGCCTTGTACTCAGTCTGAGCTGCAAAACCCATGGGAACACTGGGAAGCACCAGGAAGCACCAGGAAGCACCGGAAAGCACCAGGAAGCGCTGCTCAGCCCACACAGAGCTCTGTCACAGCACAGCTAAACTATCGAGGGATGAACCTCGGGAATTAAAAGCTCTCCAGTGCTCTGAAATACACCAACAACCTTCATTTCTCTGTGTTTACTCACATCTGAGAGAGGTAGAATTACCCACCCACCCCACCTCCCAAAGCACTCCCTGCACAGAGTTAAAGATGGAAAGTTCATCCGTGATGGCAACTGCAGTTACTCTAAAATACAAACAAACCTTGAACTTCAACATAAACTGAACTAAAGCAGAGGCTTGAAGTTCTTTGCTGAATCAATATATCAACACCATTATCTTTACATCTAGGAGTACTGAACTCAATTGTTTCGTTGTTGATATTTGCATAACCAACAAATCAAGAGTTTTCTGTTGACGCCAGACTGATGATATTTTTAGTTCTGTCAACAAGCTGACAAAAGACCTCAGGCAAATCCTATAATGGTTCTGTGCCTTAGTACCTTTCTTTTTCAAATAATAAGCAACAACGAGGTTTCAACATATGTTACGTTTGATGGGCTCTGTAGAGCTCTGATGGAACCCCTACAACACAAAAGACTCTTTAACAAATGTCCAGATTATTTTACGTGAAAATGGAGCTGCTGAGGTCAACTTGCTGATTTGAAAGACTTAAAAATCTCTGTGGTGGAGAAAGAATGAAAAATGAAGGACATGAGGTGAAAAGTCCTTGACAGTTTCCTCTTGGACAAGGTGGACATAGTCCAAAAATCCTTTATACTTTCTTTTCCTCTCTGCTCTCCCTGAGGTGGATTTCTATTGTCTGTGCATTGAATGGTAGGTAGATGGGCTGCTTTTGTGGTCAAAGGAAGGAGGGAAGGATTTCCTACTGCAGAACAAAGCTGAGGTTATTGATAACAAAATCCATGAATGTGCTAACTGTTAGGAAATTCTGGCTGAACTCTGTGCCTGTGAGGTTTTGCACAAGCACTTAAAATTTGGGGAACTTATCTGAATTCAGAAATGTTGTCCTGTCTGGACATCTCCTCTCCCTAGTGCTCAGAACAAAGGACAAGAAGAGTCTTTTTTCTCCCTCTCTCTGTATGTCACTTAATAATAAAAAACAATAGGCTGAAGTAGGGGAAGAAATTGTGGACTTGTTTTTCTTAAAATCTCATAAACTGCTCTGAACATCAAAAGATGCTGTTCCAAAGTGCACTCACCATTAGAATGTCTGCTGTGATAGCCCAGTTTGAAAACAGAAGAGTTTCTCCGATAAAAATGCAAATCTGTTGTAACAAAACACACAAAAAGGAGATTTATTCACTTGACATTCAAAGGAAAAATAACCTGTTGCAAACTTGCCTTTGTTGCTTATTTGTCTCTTACCTAAACAATACACTCCTTGTTACTATAGTGTTTTATCCTGAGTATTAGCAAATCATAGATTTGTATCAGAGCTCTATAGGTTTGACCTGCAACTTTGTTAACATAAGCTAAGTTTATGAACTACAGAGCAGCTAAACAAAAGGCTGACAAAGTTGGTTATAGAACCTGAGAAAGCAGCAAGAAGAGACAGCCCTGGGCTTCCATACTTAGAATCATAGAATTGTTGAGGCTGGAAAAAGAAATTTAAGATCATCAAGTCCAATTTGCATCATTCTTTTCCAAAAAGCCAGTTAGGAAAGGCAAGAAGGCCACAACTCCCCAAAGCACAGACATTTTCATCACCCAGAACCAAGTAATGTGTTAAGCTCTGTAGCAAACCAAATGAGGTTCGCTACCCACTGTGTGGAGGATCCTTTCCATCCCCAATGGCATAACATGGATATTATCTCTGTACAGCAAAGACTGGAATTAACTCTGGGCTTTGCAGCATCAGTGTCTTGTGGTGAAATATAACCCTTGGCTCTGTGGAGATGGTCAACAAGAGGCATTAAAAGCCAAGGAACTGCAAGTGTGGCAGCTCTGGCACGATATGATCACTGCCACTGTCTTTCCCACACACCAGCTGAGGTTCCCTAAACCCCTCAGACCATCCTGTCACTGCCAGGAATAATTTGCTGTATTTAGTAAGTCTTACACACTAACCTACAGAAGCTCTCTCTATTTGTTTCTAAAATGGTCTTTGTTTCCCACACATTTTCCCTCCCTATCTCCTTCTTCTGTGACAGGATTTGATTCCTCTGTGATGGTGCTTGAGCTAGTTGTTAGAGCCCAGCAAAGAAACCTCCATTTCCATTATCCCACTGTCCACTGCTCTTCCTTGAACTTGGCTCCCACTGGAAATGCCAACTGCCAAGCTCAGAACACAGATCCACTGAACTTGCCCATAGCAAGGACTTACCAGAGACCCAGGTGGGCTCTCGTACCTGCTCTCAAATCTGTCCTGCCACAGCTTTGCTGCTGTTAGGGTTCTGTAGGTGGATAAATAAAACTGAGCTTGGGAAAGATGAAATCACACTTCTGAATGTGGCATCAGGAAGCCCTGCTGCTCACACACATTGCAAACAGGGTTTATATAAATTGCCTTGGGTTTTATATGAATTACACACACACACACACGCACATATGAATTGTTACAGGCATCAAGAAGAACTTGCACCTGGTGCAGGAATTCAGCACAAGTCCTATGATGACTGAAATGCTCCAAACTTCAGAGTGCACCAGTTCTCAGATGTTGAATGCGCATTTCACCTATCCCATAAAACATGTGCTTAATACGTGGCTACTGGTAAAAGAAGAGGAACAAGAAGAAGATCAAAAAGTAGGACAAAAGATACTGACATTAAAAATTGTCTGTCCTTCAGCAGCTAATGGGGATTTATAAAAATCAGTTCATGCACTGCAAAGGGCATATGAGGATATGTGGTATTTCTGCTGAAGAGAGACTCTAGGGATGCTTACTGCAAATAGGGCAGCTGCAGGCTCATCAACAGCTCCCTGAAATGGTCAAGGTTTGGACTCCTCACACACTTTTTGAAGCCTCATTTTACCCTGGGATTTCAGCTCTACAGAAACATCCTCCTCTGACTGCAGCTGTGCTGTGTAATATCTCATCATCTCTATTTGGTGTCCAGTTCTCATCTGTGCTGAGCTGACAGAAGTTATGTCCCCTTCAAGTCTTTCTGATAAAGTGATCAGTAACCAAATTCTGATTGCCCAAAATGATAAATAGTTTCAGCAGCTCCCGCAGCACAATCTAAGCATGTTACAACTGCTTCCATGGTATCTGTCAACATCTTCATTATTTGTATTCCTCTGTGAGATGGAGGGTAAGACACCGTCATGGACTCTTGAATCTGAAGCAATTCCAGCTCCAGCTCAGTGCGGGGCAATATTGATCCCTCAGAAAGAGGCAGGTCACCAACACCACATCAACAGAAAGTCCCTGGAGTTGAGACTGAGATGCTGTAAATGCTCCATGGCAAGATTTTACTCCGTAATTTGCTGTTTCTGCAGGATCATAGAATGTCTTTGAGGAACTGAAATAGTTGCTGAAATTGAGGAACTTGGAATGGTGTCAAGCGGAAGGTGAAGCAAAGCATCTCTCCTCAGTCATTCGGGGATTTAAACAAGTGTAAAATCTGCAGCTGAAGTGTCTGAGCCATGTGAGATGATGATGCCACACAGATAATGGGTTTCCAGACAGGTTTGAAACACAGGGTTTTAAGAAGTACACATTTCAGAAAGAGTGGGGCCTCCAGATACGCAAATTGGTGCTTTGAGGAGCTGGATTATAACACACAAATCCACACACTGCAAGGAAAACTGAGTAAGAATTGATTGGACTATGCAGCCAAGCAAGACAGTAAAAGAGGGAAATACAAGTGTCTGGGCAGCAAAGTGACACAGAATGCTGGTTTATTCCACCTTGTCAGCCACTTCTATCACTGCCAATAATTTACTGGATTAGTGTGAAAAGACTGGATGGAAAAAAGTCATCTGTCTTCCTGCTCCAGGTAGGAGTGGCTGCTACAGAACTGGAATACCAGGGACCAAAACCACCTGTAAGAGTGAGCAGGGGAGAAATAGTACATGTGTTCAGGGGAGGAAAAGAGCAGGTAGCAGGTAAGGAACAGGGTGATGATGTCAATGGATAGGCAAGTCTTTTCCTTTAAAGGTCCCTTCCAACCTAAAGCATTCTGTAATTCTATTTACCTGGATTTATTTGATATCTTTTTATATAATTCAATCATAAGCACTCAGGGAGGGGCCATATTTTAATCTGCATTTGTGCAGCATCAGGTGCTGTGGTTCCTGGGCTATGGTGATACAGATAACAACAAACTGAAATCATCCAGTAATTAATATTGGTCTGCTGCAATCTGCCTAGTTATGGAAATGAATGGTACTTAAAGGTGAAAGCATGCCCACAGACAAATTACACTGTAATTATAACCTGATACCACTGCAGCTACAATACGCTCATTGCAAGGGAAATAGTCCATTTTCCTGCACCGAAACATTAGGCAAGAGCAATAAAGGTGTGGATTACAGTACAACTAGAAGAGCCCAGAGGCAGAGACCGTGGGTTTCCATGGTTGCTGACAGTCAGTAGGCAGGAACAACCCAGGGAGTGCCAAAATGCCAAAAGAAGGACATTCAGAAAGGCAGAAGGAATTCAGAAGCAAGACAACACCTCAGGCTTTCTGCAGGGCACCATGCACAGAGCCCTGTGAGGAGTTTGGTGCACGGAATATGGACAGGATTATACTTACATAGGCTCCTACGATGCTGCTCTTGGCAGCCACGAAGATGAGGCAGATGAAGATGGCTGATCCCAGCATTCCCACAGCACACACCAGCGGATCTGCGCGCTGTGTCTTCGACCGGCACCACTTGGTCGCTCCTGCCCCTGTGATAACACCCAGGAAGCCAGTGAAGCACGTGATGGCCCCAAAGATCAAGCTGGTAAATGAAAAAAAAAGATAAAAATGAGAAACAGCTGTGGGGTTGTTTTTGGAGATTTTCCCAAAACTAGTGGATTATCCTCTGGATAAATTGTTAACGGTGAACTGACTACTGGAAATTTGCACATTGATTTTGCAAATTTAAAAATAGATTTAAAATTTAAAAATATATATACATTTTAAAAATAGGTTTAAAATTTAAAAGTAGATTTAAAAATTAAATATAGATTTAAAATTTTTTAAATATTTTAAATAGATTTAAGAATTTAAAATTTAAAAGAGCTCCCCTGCTGAGAGCTTGTGGTTTTAACTCTCTTCCCCTTCAATGAAGAAAAACACAGCACCTGAAACTTGTCCTTGTACACAGGCATTGATCCCTGAGCAAAGGGCTCACCCTACTGCTTTGAGTGGGCTGAGCTTCCTACCCAGTGCCTTGTACAGCTATTTATGCAAGCACAAAACTAATTAACGACATGCACATTGATCATGTAAGGGGAAATCATGGGCAGAAAAGGCACCAGGAGGCTTAATGGAAAGGAAACCAAATAAGACTCTTAAATACCAGTGATTTTCAACATACTTCTGACTTTGCAACTCCTTTCAGACCACTTCAAAGAAGCCATTTGCTGTTGGGTTACACATTTGAAACATGTTAATTTCAATTTAAAGAGCCGGGAGCTGTCAAGGGTTCTCTGCACTGTATGTGCAGGGCTGGGATTACAGAGTCTTTGGAACTATGTTAGAGTAGCTCCAGGGCAGCTCAAAATCGAGGTGTCATCAAGGAGGGGAAAACTCTTTGTAAACAGCAGATGGGCAGCCAGACTAGAGCTGTGTTTTTTGCTCACTGCATTTCTGCAGAACAGCCTGAGCCTGCCTGCTGGACACTCTGATTGATTGGACCTCAAACCACTAAGAAGTTTACTTGAGATGGGATTATGTCAGCTGGAGCAAGAATATTATTTTCCCTCATGAGCTAAAAAGCAAAAGTGCTGACAAAAGGCAGTTTTCCCTATCTTCTATTTAACTGGAGAAATGCTCTTATAGTATTTTCTGTTTTCTGCCATCATGGTAAATCACAAAACAAAGAATTACTTTTCATGGCTTACGTGCTGCAAGTGGTATTACATAACCAGGACTGAAAAGCCAAAGCATTGCACAACATCAAGCACTCCAGCCCAAAGTGTCCCAGATCTCTGTGACATCCTTCAGCAAAACTCAGCACTCACAGCACTTGACAGAGCAATGGAACAGTGAAGTCCTGCCTTACACAGAAACAAAAGCCTTCACGGTTAGTCCCTGCAGCTTCAGGGGAACCATTCCAGCCTCCAAATTCCAGCCACCACTGGAGTACCCAACCAGCAACTCCTGCTGCTGTCACAGATGGGAATGAAGGAGCCAAATTCTCAGCTCTCCAAACATCCTCTAAGGCAAAGACAAAAGTCTCTTTTCTAGTCTGCACCCCAGCCTGGGAACTAAGACAGAGCTGAGGTCATGGCTTCTCCCTTGGTTTGACTTCATGCAATGAAGAAGAGAAATAAAACCTAGTTTACAATTCCAGCATTTCCTATCATTGTTGAAAGGGCCTAGAGGAAATTACAGACATTCTAGCAAACTGGACTCTGTGGGACTTGCCTGTTTCCTCTGGTAAATAATCTCCCACCCCCTTTTCCCCCTCTGAGTAGGGCTCCCACCTGTCTTTGGTGCCACAGGGCTGGGAGCTGCAGGTCTCTGCTGTCTTCTGCACGACCTGTGCCCTGTGGAGGTACAGAGGGATCCACATGCCCAGTGCCCCTGTGGCAAAGGACACAGCTGAGGTGGCCAGGGATGAGAACACATAGCTGCGGCTGTGAAGATGGGAGAGGCAAAGCCAGGACAAGGTTTAGTGGGAGAAGTGAAAAAGCAGGAGCTCCACACAGGAGCCAGCGCTTCACAGAACTCAGTGTTTCCCCATCCTCCATCCCTTCCCTTTGCCAAGGGCAGAGATAACACAAGGTGCAAAGTAATGGAGAGTAAGAAACATGGAATATTCATACATGATGCTTCATCAGTAATAAGGTACTGAACTCTTCAGAGGTGCTTCACAGAGACTGTTTTCATGGGATCATTTCAGAAGACAATCAGTACTTAGTCCCTTAACACATGATGTGTGAATTACAGGCTTTCACCCTAATGTCACCTGTTTCCCTGGATGACTGGCTTCACTTCTCCCTCCCCAGCCCTGCCACCCTGTGATTACTACTTGCATAAACTACCAGAAGACGTAACACACGAACACTGATAAATTATCCATCATCACTTTTCACTGTCCTTTGACACTGGATGACAATGCCAGAAAGGCACTCTAGCCAGCAGTTCTAAAAATACAGGACACCTAAAGTTTCCCGTCAGATTTTCCATGTAACACTGAATCCACAAGTGCAAGTATTTGCACATTCACGGGCCAGTTTTCTGCTTGTGAGCTCATGTACAAGCACCCAAACACATTCAGTGCTCTTTCATTGAGTCACATGTGGTTGTGTAAACAGATATTTAAATTCACCAAGTAGTACAAGCTTTTGTGTATTTTCTCCTCTTAATTTTTTTCCTGGTATTTAACTCTCTCTTTCACCTCAGTAAAGTAGGTCTTTTAGGGAAGAAAAAGGATCTAAGTGTCTCAACAACAGTAGTACAACAATTAATAGAGGAACACAGCAATTCCTACACTTTAAAGCCTTGACGTGTGAAGTGTGAGCCAAATAAAACAGACTATTTCTCAGATGTCAGTCTTGGAAAGGTTAGAGCAAAACTTAGAATCCAGCACCATCAATACTTGATGTAACTGTGATTTTCTAAGTCCACAGACTTAGAACTTAGACTTTCCTGGAACTCCCTGTATGTCATCACTTCCTAGTCCTTCTGTGCTAAATCCAGGCCATTGGATGTTCCCAATTAAGCCTTAGAGGCAAAGCATGGTTTTTACCAGTGCTCTTACTTTCTGATCAGTGCTTTCATGTCTCTCAGCCATGAGGTCCGAGCCTTCAGCTGTCCCCCAAGTTGTTCAGCATTTCCTCTTTTAGCAGCAGGCACAAATATCAAGATGAGTGTCCCTGTTATCATTCCCAGGAGTGGAGATACCTGTGAGAAAGGGGCAGGGAATTAGCACAGGAATCAGGAGGGTTTGCTTTGACTAGTCAGTAGGAAGCAGATTCCATTAGTTTGGTTTCAGGGACTGTTCTAGTCAGAATCTGAGAGCATCTGAGCCATCTGCTCCTTTCCTTCCTCCCTGTCATTCCCTGGACTCTTATCTCACTCTGGAAACATCCAGCTTGGAGAATACCCTGATTAAGGCAATCCATTGTGCTAATAAGTACCAAGATTCATCAAAATAAGGTTCTTCGGTGATTTTTAACTCTTTGGAAAACTGCTCCCAGCTGGGCTGAGAGACCAACTATTTTCTGGGTGAGTGCAGAAGCCTTTTCAAGGCAGTGAAGCCTACCAGCTGAAGGATTTCTGGATGTAGGGAGCATGCTGGATTTGAAAACCCTTGTTTGACATGCATCCCTCTTCCGGTTAACCCACAATGGCTTCCATTGGAAACTGCTTTATATTATCTGGAAGCTTTCCATGTGTACTCTGTGACTACAAAACTGAGCAATTCTTACTTTCACACAGACACGTGCAGCTTGTCAGATTCTGCAAGTCAGGGAATCATGTACCAACGTGTCATTTATGGTGAAAATCATGACCCCGTAAGGGTAAAGTTTGCAGATAGACTGGATTTCTCAGGATGGTTAAGGAGACACCAGCTGAAGAGGAAAATTCTAGAGGATCTCTTCACACAAATTAATAATTTGGATTTGACAGATAAATTCAGTTTTACAAGAACACTCCAATATACCACCTTCTTATTCCTTGTGCTGGACTCTGCTCAAAAAGTAATTTTACCCTTGGATATTTCTGCTGCTGAATGAGCTATTCATCCACTTGGTATGAAGTTGTAGGTTATGGCACTTTCCATTTCTGGTTCACAGCTGGAAACTGCCCTCCCTGTCCAGCTGCAGATGATGTTCTGGCTGTCCTTACCATGTGCTTGCATGGCCTGTGTCACAGAAGGGCACATTTGCTTGGGATGGGAACCCATGTATTTCATCATCCGCTGTTACAAATGGTGTTGGCCTGAGCTCCAGGAAATTAATGAAGTGCCAGAGCCAAAGGATGCACCTCACTCGTGCCACCCACACCACCAAAGGTCAGAAACCAGTTCTGCCGGGAACTTCCTCTCAGCCCTTTCAAGACATCTTTGTGTGCAGGGTCTGTTTGTGAGTATGTGATTGGAGTGGATTATCTTTTCAGCACATTTATCAGGGTCCCAAGAGGTTAAAATAGAAGGAAACCGACTGTCTCGGTAGAAAAACAAGCGGAAACTGGAACAAAGTGTTTTTTCCTCAAAGCAGGAAGCTATTCTCAGAGTTTCTTGATAGCAGGGGACTGGAAAGACTGTGGAGTTGATTTAAGGCCAATGCCTCATCTTCCCATCCCCATCAAGAAATCATGGTTGATTGATAACAAAGAGGTTGGAAAACCTTTGCTCCCAGGCAGGGAAAACACCAAGTCAAACCACAAGCAAAACCCACAGCCCTTTCCCCTTTGCTTAGAGAGTGCATTTGCTATGACCTTAACATCCACAGGTGTAATTTTCCATCCTTTCCCTTCCAGATATAATAACAGGTTGAGAAACAGTGTAATGGAACTCTTCCCAACATGGATCAACCAATCAAATGCCATTAGGATGTGATTTAAGAGTGACTTACCCGCAAGGCCCAGTGCCAGTCTCCAGCAACCTGCTTCACACTGGAGCCAGTGATGTATCCCAAGCCACTGCAAGAAATGCCAAGATGAGAGTCGGTCAGAGCTCTGAGTGTCACAGTCACAGCTGCTCTTAGACAAACATAAAGAGACACAAAACCAACTGTGTGTCCTGGGCTTTCTTCTCCTGCAGGAAGAAACAAGGGGGATGAAGCAGATGGTGGCTAAAATGTGACTCTTCTCTAGCAGTGCTGATGTAAAAATGCTCAAATCTGATGGAAATGTGGAAGTTTAAAAAAATTTATTTCTCAATTTAATTTCTATATCAGGCCTTTTCTAAGTGCTAATAGGAATATTAGACAATTTTATGTTCAAGCTCTCAGTTAAAAAGTGCCCTTCAAGGACAGATCACATTCTATCATTTAATTTTTTTCTTTTCACTTAATAGCACTTAGTTCTAATTACCCAGGAAAAGATTTTCCTTAAGCTTGTAAGAGAAACCAAGAAGAATATGCAAGACAGTCTGGTGGGAGAACATCAGATCTGAAGATGTGAAATCCCATCTGAAGATTAAGGAGTAACAGGACCTTCAGCTCCACGCTAAGACAAAANAAAAACCCAAACCAAAACAAAAATCCTTCCCCCCAATTCCCAAAAGTCACTCATGAACCAGTAGCAGGGCCAGAAAAAGAATCTAATTCCTGCTACTAATTAGTCACTGCTCACAATATTTTCCTGTCTAAACCACTGCAACCAAAGACAAGAACCAGCAGCAGCAGCAGCTTCAGATCTGTGTGAGCTTATTTAAGAGAAAAGTCCAAAACCAGCCCCAGGAATCTCTGTGTCTCTTACCTGCCCAGAGGAATTGCAAAGTAGAAAACAGAGAGCATCAGTGTCCTGGTGTTCTTGGTGAACAGGTCTCCGATGATGGTTGGAGCAATAGTGGAGTAACTCGCTTCCCCAATACCAACCAAACCCCGGGAGAGCACAAGGAGCCAGAAATACTGGGAGAAGAAAGAAAGACATGACCAGCTATCCCCTTGTCCTTTTACAATCAGGATGGACAACAGCAAAATCTGGGAAAACACGGAAATATAAACCTCTGTGACTGGGAAATTATCCTCTTGTGTGCATTTGTTTTTAAAACATCAGACTCGTTTCATTTGTCTCTTGCTGGGAGGAAAGACTGTAATTTCTGTGACAATTTATAGGCATGAAAGAAAAGTCATAATAAAATGTTCACTCAGGAAGCATATATTTTAAAAGAGGCAAAAGACCATCAGTTTGTTCCCAGACCCAGCTCACTCTTGCTAAGCCCAAGTTTGGAAGGTCTGGGGAGGCAGGTGTGTTTAACAAACCCTGATCTGAAATCCAGAAACCTGATAAACCCAATCCATCCTCCCCAGTGTACCAAGAGACAAGTTCTGACTGGGAAACCCCAAAGCTGTGACAGAGTTGAACCTGTAATCCCCCAAACTAAATTTATTCTGTCACCAAAAGCTTTGGAATAAGGAATCTTTCAAAGGTGCTCATCTCACTCCACTTGCCTTGAACAGCAACAGACACCTCGCCTCACAGAGGGAGGCAGAGTAAAAGGCTCTGAACAGTCCCCAAAACCCTCAGTCCCAATTGGAGCTGCAATTACAAAGAGGAGACCTGAGCTTTACTAGGCAGCCCCAGGAAAATCCACGTGCTCCATAAGCAGGACCTGCAGGACAACGACTCAGAGCCACACACAAAGGGCTGCAGGAGCCATGGAGCTCACAGGGAATTCCATATTCAGCACAACCCAGCCTAAAAATGGACCAAAATGAATTGTTCATCTAACTGTAATTTTTTTTTTTCTCATGGCCCATTTCCCTGTTTCAGCAACACTTCTGTGAACTGCAAGGACCTGATTTTCAACCTGACCTCTTTCACTGCACCTGCAGTTTTTGGGTGCTGCTGGATGCAGGCAGGATGCTTTGATGCCTGAATACCTGATATATGACCACAACCAAGTTCTCAGCCATCCAAGCAGCTTGAGCTATACCCAGGAGTAATTGCAGGGGCAGAAATTGAACAGTCAATGAACAAAGTTGTAAGAACAGGGAAACCTATTTCTACAAATGTAACCTCTAAAACTCCTCAATTTATTGTTATTATTCCACAGGTTATCTGTGAGAAAAACAGCAGGGATTTAAACTGAGAGAGGGGAGGTTTATATTAGATACAAGGAAGAAATCCTTCCCTGTGAGGGTGGGGAGGCCCTAGCAGAGGTTGCCCAGAGAAGCTGTGGCTGCCGCATTCCTGGAAGTGTCCATAGACAGGTTGGAGAAACCTAGGATAGTGGAGGTGTCCCTGCCCACAGCAGGGGATTAGAACTCTACCCTTCAGGTACCTTCCAACCCAAACCACTCTGTGATTCTATGCTAAACATGAAAGCGCTTCAAGAATAACGAGCAATTACTGATTCTCCTTCTTCAGATGGGAAAAAGTGGAGTAAAGGGAAGTGCCTGACTTTGTTCCCTACAGCAAAGCCAAGCCAGAGTACAGCTCTCCCTCACAAACAAGGAAAATGCCAGGCAGTCACCACCCCACTTGCCTCAGCCATAAAGAAACCACTAGCAGACAAAAAACTCCCACTGACATTTTTGCATTGCTCTCCTCAGTGTAATCCCTTGGTTGAAAGGAATTTTTTGAGGATTCCTACAGTTACACAAAACAAATATTTGCGTGCACTCTTCACTTCCTCCTGTTTTGCTGTGAATTGTGCCCAAATACCCATTTTATGAGGGCACATGAGTTCCATAGTGGCTGGCAGGGCGTGTGCTATGCTGCTCAGGCATCTCCCAGGAGCTGCGCACACATCACACACACATGGGTGGAAGAGAGAGGGCAACGCTGTGACTCAAGGGGTTTAATTTATGTCAATTCCCCAAAGTTCCTCCACTCCACTACAGAAATATGTTGCCAGTGATTGGTGCACAGGTAACCAATGTATTTGGAATGAACAACTGTATTTATTACGTGCTGAAAGGCTTAGTCATGTAGGAATAGAAAGCAGGGAATTGCGGTTTCTGAAGAGGTTCAGATGTGGATCATAGGGATAGGGATAGTCACCTGCTGGGCCTGGGATGAGTGTGGACAGTGCTACTTACACCTGGAGAATGACGGGTTTGTAAATGCACTGGATGCTCCTCAAATTTGAAATACCTACAGAAAAATGACACTGTTTTGTGCTCCCCAGCCACTGTCACTCCCAGGGAATGCACTGGACAAGAATTTCCTCCAAACTATATTGTTCGAAAGTTCCTCTTACAATTCTTGTGTAAAGCAGGTAAACTGTACAAAGTATTCCTTTCATGGTAAATAGTGACTCAGTTTCATTAATTCCATGAAATCTGATGCCCAGTACAATTAAATCGCCTTCAACAAATAACACACTCATTCTTCCGTCCTCTCCCAGTTCCTCCTCAAACCCTCCTCCCTGGCTTATCCTCCTGCTTACACACTCCAAATATCTGATTAATATTTCAACTATGATCTCTGAAGCAGCAATATACAAATTTAAGTCATGAGATTCTGACTTAAGTTAGGAATAAAAGCAGACTTAAAAAACATCATCCACAAAAAGACCTCAGTGGCATTGCTCTTCTGAGATCAGATAGCCAGGATTATGGCCCATGCAGCCATTTAGGTGTGACAACTAGGCAGAACATACAAAAATCTGAAACAATTCAGGGAATTCTGTAGCTCTATATGTAGGACTAAGAGCAACCTCAACACTTCAGTGTTCTTATGAAAATACAGTGCTTGAAAGCGAAGGGTTTTTAGAAACAAAGAGCTATTACAGCAAACAATTTATTAATGTCTTTAATGTTGGTTAGAGCCATGTCAGAGATGTCTGCGCTTCCACAAGAGCTGTTAACACCTCCTGGTTTGGAGAGATGCAGTGGGTTTTTTGGAATGACTTTATGACATCAATCCCCCTCCCTGCTGCTGAGGCAGCTCCAAGGCTGGATGAGGACACCTCATGGAGAGGAGATACCTGAACCATCCAATGTGACTGGTGGCAATTCAGGATGTAAAAGTACTCCCAGTCCCTCCCTTCAACTTGAATGTGCCACAAAGGTGCTGGTGAGATACGAATCAGGAAAGATTCCAGTACATAATAAATATATGGAAAGAATGGTGGCTGCAGAGATCCAGAACTGCCTTCCTGGGAATTTTCCTTCAAGGGGTGACATCACCAGAAATTAATGCACAGAGAAAGCACTCACATCTATGAATGTGAGGTACAAATGGTCAATGGACCTGCTCTCCTTCCCATCTCCTAAACATATGAAAGGAAAAATACCTTCTACTTTGTCAGTTAAAGACTAACAACCCAAATGAAAAAGAAAAC
>VYZS01102556.1:0-20601 GCA_013400695.1 Neodrepanis coruscans | reverse complement strand
ACTGTTTGACCCTGAATGACCTTGTATATTAATCACTGAACTACTTCAGGTAGTAAAACCAAAATCTTTAAATTGAAATTCAGCTCTGAAAACACAGATTACATCCAGTGTCCCCTCACTGCCAGCTGTAGGACCAGGTTCATTGCAGGGAGATCAATGAGAACCTGAGCATGAGGTGTGTCCATAACACAACAACTGTTTAAAAGCAAGTCATCAGTTCCTTCAGAAAATGCTTCTCTCTTTGGGTTCTGATCAGAGCTGCTTTTGCAGAATGTTATGAGACATATTTAAAGAGGAAAAAAAAAAAGAAAGAAAACCAAAAAAGCCTCTTTGTTTCAGATGAGATGCTCTTCTTCTGGAAAGGATGCTTCCAGGCAAGCTATAAACCAGAACAATTTACTGGGTTAAAGGCTCCCACATTTGGCCACAAGCATTTTGCTCTGGAAATACAGCACCAACCAAGCCAACGTGAAAGCCAGACTGACCCAGGAGTGCCACTGCCTGCTTTAGGTGGAAAATCCCTGCTGTTAGAAACTCCAGAGCAGGTGGGTGTGCAGGAGGGAGCAGGGTAGAAAGGTTTAGTCCCAGGTTGTCATTCTTTGGGCATGACCACAAGACTGCAATCTCTGGAACGCAGCTGGACAGAAAGGATAAGGAATGTCCCTGCCTCCCTTGGGGAAATCAGGCTGATGATGCCAGGAGCTGTGATTTGTCTCCCACAGAATGTTGCCACCTGCAGCAATTAAATCTCCTCTATAATATGATTTAAACAAGAGGATATTTTTCCCCAGAAACCTCCAGACCATTGTTTCCTCCAAGTGCCTCTGACAGACAAGAAAATGAATGCAGGGGAGTGCTCAGGGGTCCTGGGGCTGCCCTGGGAGCAGGATGGGGATGCCATGCAGAGTTTGGAAAACAAGGTGAGCCTGACAACTCCTTCATCAGTTCCCCAGATATATCCATCAACGAGTGTTAAAGGAGCTGATACTACATCTAATCTCTGTGTTATCATCCACCTTCTCTGCCTTTCTGGAAGAAACCAAAGTCTGTGTGTAAAACCACTGCTGGATTCATTTCGTTATTCCACATACCACAAACAGACTTCCCAACAAACTCCAATGCTTCTGTTACACATCAGAAGACAAAAGAACCATTTATAGCCATGGATTCCTTTTCCCAAGACTTCTTTAAAGCCTTTTTAAAGCGTCTCTAGGATCTCTCTCAAAACAAAGGCCTTATGTCAACAGAAACTCTTGCTTAGATATGCTTTATATGTTATGCTTTATGAATGTGCACAATCAAAGAATAAGAGCTTTCACAGTTAAGCAAACACAGATACACAAAGCACACTTCACCCACAAAAGGTCAGATAATGCAACGTGCTAAATGGTTAAACACACACGCCAGGGATATTCGTTTTCTCCTTGAGCACACTGAGGAGATTTTATAGAATGGATTGTCCATCTTTCCAGGACACAAAGTGCCTTTGCAAAGATCTTACCTGCTCAGTGATGAAGGAGCTTGAAAAAGTGACAGCTGACCAAAAGAAGATCCCACAGCCAAGGATGATCTTTCTGTTGAATCGGTCACCGAGGTAACCAAAGATCGGCGCTGCCACCATGAAACTGCAGATGAAAACTGAGGAGAGAAAAAGGAAAGAAACGTTTCATAAATGTCAGACTAAGAACATGAAAACTAATTTTCTGCAAACCAAATTCTCTAGAGAGCAATTCCATTTAATTAGATGTTCTGCAGCTCTGTCTCATTGAGTTGTGCAGGCTGATAGGCTTTCACAAGTCAGGGTTTCCTTAATCAAACGGATTTTTCATTCCCAGAGAAGCTTCAGGCCCATGAACTCACATTACTTGAAAGCACCAGCCCCTCAGAGTCCACTGAGAGCTCAGGATTTGGGGATGGGCAAAACTAGGACAGAATAAATTAAAAGCTTCTGCCTAAACATTGCTGAGAAGGTGAAGTGGAGGTTGGAAAGAGTTTCAAGCAAAGAGAAAACAAGCCAAGGGCTCCTTGTTGCTCTTGCAGCAGAGACCTGAGAGAAATAGGCACAGAAACTGAGGTTCTTTCATCCTTCCCAGTAGTAGTTCAAAGAAACCATGAAACAGTGAGGAAAACCAGTAAACACCACCATCACACTACTACAACCAGCCCTGAGGTTAAAAACTTCTGTCTCTTCATTAGAACCTTTTGCCAACACTGAACATGTATCTAAACCCACCACTGAACAACAAAGGCCTCATCTGAAGGACTACAGATTCACTTTTCCTCTTTTGCTTCCCCCACCACAAGAAACCCCCACAGCATTAACCCAGGATCTTGTGTCATACAGGAACGAGGCTCTTGGCAGAATCATCTCTGCAGAATCACCTCAGTTCAGAGCTCCTTCCTCCAGCCCAGCTCAAAACAATCTGGCCAGTGACACCTGGCTGAGAACACCTGAAATAGGGCCCTCACACCCTATTCCTGATTAATTTGGAACTTGGCAGAAATTGCCAGGTTTTAAGATGATTTATACTTGGCTTTTGTCTCTCCATATCAGAGATTTGGGTAAGAGCAACTACATGGATTTTACTGCTCTGTAATAAAAACTTTCTAACTTTCACTGTCTTGTCTTCAGCAAACCCAGACGGATCTGCGTGGGACACCAGATTACCTGGAGATCCCTCTTAAGTCACCTCTTTAGTTTAGAGTTCTGACTCTCATTATTTATGGAGTAGTTCTTGGAGGGCAGGGTGGGATTTTGGCATTGCCTCACCCATTTTAATTGTATAAAGCCGGGAGAAGGATGGTAGACTAAGTAAAAAATGATGAGCTGAAGACACACCTCCCTTTGGTTGGAATATGCATAAATTAAAGTGGGCAAAACCCAAAGTATGAATTTTTCATGGACGATGATCTACGACAGTTCAAAAATGTGCAGAATGCTGAAATATAACTAAATGTCTCTTTTAGTGTATTAAGATGTCAAAGCTGCTTCATAAATAATACATATCCATTTGCATCTATATTTTGTCAGCCATGTTTAGTGTGTGCATATATGTTTTGCACTGTGTTATTTGATCTAAATTACAGATTTACTCTTTTTACATTTAGGGTAGCAGAGAAATGTTAAGACCTGAAAAGCAGCACATGCAACTTTATATCACATATATTTCAATAGTAATACCATGAACAGTGTTGCTATTTAGCTAACAACTAAATCCTATGGGTGGAGCACTCAGTTCCTGCACCTATCCCCAAAATCCTTGTGCAAATAAAATCTGTTGAATAAAACTGTAAGCATGTATACAGTGTTTTCACCTGTTTTATACAGAAACCAGACCAGAAGTGGCTCACAAATCTCTGCTGGGCAAAGGTACATCTGCTTTGGCCTTGGTCCAACAAGGCACTTAAGCACACGCTTATATTGGGCACTTTGGAGGCATCAGTTCCATGATTAAATGCTTTCCTGAATTAACACCAAAGCCATTGGCACCTTGAAGAGCTGGTGCAGCAGCCTGGCACAAAGGGGACATAGCTGTTTACTGGGGAGAAGCAGAAAATGACGAGTTGTCCACAGTGCTGTGCCCACTGCAATTTGACCTTTCCCTTGGAAGGATGCTGCAATTCATTCATCTCAGAATCTCATATTCTGCCATTTTTACAGTGTAAAAAGACACAAAGCTAAAAAGGCTTCCAAGGGAAAAACAGAAAAATCCAAGTCAGCACCCCACCATTTCATATATTGAATAATCTGATTAATTCAGCTTGGAGACATGCAGGGTGTGAACCAAAATTCACATTAATCACTGGTATTATTAGCTTCAATGACCTCTGGATCATAAATGAAAAGTCTAATTCTGGAATCTGGGCAAAGGCCAGTAAAAAGCACAAAGATCCTCTTTCCAATAAAACAACTCAAAAAAAGACCATCCAATGACTTTCCAACAACGCACATCCTGTTGCTACTCAAATCCCTCTGGAGGGTTTATTTTTGAAGCTTTGTCAGTGGTGAGCAGTTGACTTGACAGCTCCACAAGGTGTAAAATGAAAGGACAACTGAGCCAAATAAATAACAGGTAACGGAACACAGCTGTCGCAAGAATAAATGCAATTTATATCAGAGTATTTATAACCCAAATATGTATTAGAGCATTGACTGACTCAAATACATGCAGAATACAATGGGTGTGTGGTCTATCAAAAGGATTTGCCTGTTACAGGCATTCCCCAGGAATCAATTTTTGCAATTACTCCTGCCAGTGACAGTAGAGGCTCCTGAACCCCAGCCTGGGCTGGCAGAACAGAGGTGAATCAAAGCAGGGCACAGTTCCAGGTGGGATGGAAACCTGAGTGACTCTAGACCAGAAGTAGAGGTTCTGGGGCAACTAAACACCATGAAGGACAGACCTTATCCAGAAGACACAAAACTGCATGCAGCATGTTCAGTTGAAAAGAGGCCGCAGGAACGTGGTTAATTTGTAGGAAGGAAGGCTGAGCATAAGGCAGAGGGTGGCATTTCAGTAAAGGAGCCTGGAACTTGTGCCAGCCTCTTCCTCCCTGGCTCAGCCTCTTCCACTGCAATTTCTGTTCCTTGCATTCACCCACTCCCCAGTTAATACCAAAGTGGCATCACAGCAGCTGCTGCCTCAGCTCAACCCACAGCCACAAATCTTTTATATTACGGGAGCACTGGGACAGAGGCTGGAACTGCCTCTTCCCAATGAACAGCTCCTCTTCCCCTTTACACTTAGAGACATCTCCAAATATTACTAGCTCTTTAAGAGATGTAGAGTGCAAGCCAGGGCAGAGTTAGAAAGCCACTGGAATTTGGGATGAGCTCCTCTAAAGGCAGTGATGACACCAGGAGCAGCTGTGGGCTGTCTATGGCAGCCCCATTATGGATGCTGATTTCTCCTGACATCTCCAGCAGTGCCAGCAGAAGTGGCTCAGTCCCAGCATGGGGTGGAGCTGAGATACATTTCTGCAGGAGCAAATTATCATCTGAGCAAAGGGTGAATAAACAGACACATAATGAATGACACCGAGGAGGGAGGCTCCTTTAAGTACAGGTGTATTCAAAAGGAGAACCCATTTCTCTTTACTCCTCCCTTTGTGGCTTAGCTGCCAAAATGCCGAGTGCGGTGAGAAGGCAGGAAGAATGGAATTGCTCAAACAAGATGGCCTGGTATCTATTTCTGCCTCTGGATGCCTGTCCCACCCTGCACAGAAGCACAAGCACCTTTTACATCCATCACTGCCCAGCTTTTTCTGTGTGGCTGGAATTACAACAATATGCAGCAGAAAAATAAAACACTCTCACATGTCCCACCCAAACACCCACAAGAGGAGGAAACCATCCTCCTCAGCCTCAATTGCTGCTGCTTCAGTCATCTTTCAGGGATTATGGGCAGGGAGCTGCTACTCAGATTACACTTCCCCCTCTCAAGAGCTGGCTCTGTATCCAGTGGAAAAGTAAATCTTCCAACAGTGGAAGCAAAGGAGAGGGAGGAGCAGTAGACTTCATACTTAAGTCACAAAAAGCTCCTGCCTAATGGAACTAGACTTCATTGCTCTTATTTTTCTCTTCTTTCCCTCCAAATAAAAATTTACTAGCTTGACTCTACAACTGAAAAGTTGTAGCCTGAAAAGGCTCTGACCCATCAGCTCTCCAGACCACGATTCCAAAGACACTGTTGCCTCTGTCTCACTTGCTCTTTTCTTACCTGGACTTATCAACCCTTTGTACCTCAGAGAGGGCTTTCTTCTCCCAGCAGGTCACCACACAATGTAACCAAGGAGGAAGAGAGGCTCTGGCAAAGGCACATTCAGAGGCTCCTGTTCCTCAGTTCCTGGAAGGCTGAGGGGATCACATGCACTTTTGAGAAAAGGTCTCTTCTGGTTTTGAATTCAAGCACACAGGGCTCATTTTTTCCTATGAGGAATAATTCTAGAAAGGTTCAAGTTCAGGTTAAAATAGCTCTCTTTACACAGGGATGCTCAATGAAAAAAGCAGTGGCTATCTCTGAGCTCTGAGTCAGCACAAAACCATATGTACACATTTAATCAAGTGCTGACAGTGGAAGGCAAACCCAGCCAGCCTCTGCCTCAAGGGACTGGCAGTCCACTGAGACACAGCTGAGAACTATGTGCTGGGAGGGTGGGAATATTTTCCCAACAACAAATTTCCAAACAATGAGAACACCTAAACAGGCAGCTTGCTCTGGATGGGATAATTTCAGGATGTGTAGGAGCTTCCTGGCTCTGTGTCCATGAGACATGGCCCTGCTTGGACTTGGCTGAGCCACTTCTACTCCTGGGATAGAATCAGTTACCACAACAGCGCAACAGCCCCTCTGTTCCAAAGACATGTTTTTGCAATGCTTCTTTTGTTCAATTTTCATTTTTATTACAGTTTAATGCTATAATAATACTACTCAGCACATACAACACAGCACATTTAATCACAGTGAGGCTTGGGACAATTTAGGAAGGAAATTAAACATTAATTTCTACTTCAGGGCTAAGGAAATTGAGACATAGGAAAGTGACGTGCCCATGATGAGCTACAGAAATCTGGAGTCCACACAGGTCTTCCAACTCCAGCATTGTCCTGTTTACAGGATCATCTCTATGCAATAGGGATTTCGAAGCTCTACTATCACAATTAAAAATAACTTTTTTTTTTCTTACAGCAGCACTCAAGCCAAGAAAGAACAAAGATCCTTTCACTTTAAGAAAGAACCTGATAGTTCAGACACAACATGGTAAGGTGACTAAGGTAAAATTGAAACCAGGTGCTGAGACAATCCAAGGCCCTGGGAAAACTCACCAATATGATTTATAACATTCATCCTTTGATGGAGATGAATTATATAATACAACTGCTTTACAAAATACCACCCTGAAAACCATCATTGTCACAAACTCTCCTATAGGTACCCTTGTTACATCACTCTCCACATGGACTTTGTTTTCCTTCATTGCCAATTCGACACCCAACAGATGGATTGTGTTACTGTGCTTTGCCAAGTCCAAAACACAAATTCACCAGGTTGCAGACTATCACACAGACTAGAAGCTTCTGACAAGTGTGAGGAGCTTTGAAACACACCCTCAGTTCCGTATGTCACATACTGACAGCGTTGAACAGAGGCATTAAAAAAAAAGGCACCAAATCAATTGGACCAACGTAGACAAAGGTGTGGGTGGGACATGGTCTGAAATGCTCTCCCAGAACAAACACAGTACAGGAGGAAATAGAGAATTTCATAAATGCCTTATTGTGTGTTTGTGTCATCAGCAAACTGAGGTTCAAGCAGACCAAGAGCTCAGTCCTGCACTTTAGTCACAAATCCAGGCAGTGACACGGGCTGGGCCCAGGCAGAGTGGCTGGAAAGCAAAGGGACATGAGGATGCTGAACAACAGCAGCTGAGCATGGGCCCAGGTGGCCAAAAAAGCCAATGGCATCTTGGCCTGTACAAAAACAGTGTGGCCAGCAGGACCACAGAGAGACCATCCCCTTGTGCTGGGCACTGCTGAGGCACCTGGAATCCTGGGGTAAGTTTGAGGCTCCTTGTGACACTGAGGGGCTGGAGCATGAAGAGAAGAGAATAGAGCTAGGGAAGGGTCTGGAGCACCAGGAGCACCTCAGGGAGCTGGTGGGACTCAGCCTGGAGAAAAGGAGGCTCAGGGGGGACCGTTTGGCTCTCTATAACTCCCTGACAGGAGGGGGAGACTGGGGGGGTCGGGTTCTGCTCCCACGAAACCAGTGACAGGATGAGAGGAAATGGCCTCAAGTTGTGACAGGGGAGGTTCACTGGGAAGAACTGCTTCACAGAAAGGGCTGTCAGGCATTGGAAGGGGCTGCTCAGGGAGGTGGTAGAATCCCCATCCCTGGAGGTGTACAAGGAATGACTGAACTGGACTGGGCTGGGTGACAAGGTGGGGATTGGTCACAGGCTGGACCCAGTGGTCATGGAGGTCTTTTCCAACCTTAATGACTCTGTGATTCTGAACTAATAAGGAAAAAAGCAGTGTTTTGAAGGTGTGGACTTGACTGCTCACCCCGTCTGTATTTCTCCAGTGCCTCTGTTGACAGGACACTCTAGATCATGTTTCCCTCACTGGAGATGCCACTCATCAGTATTCAAGCTCCAATCCTGTCTTCTCTATAGGGAGCATGTTGCACCATGAGGTGCCAGTTTTTTCCTCAGAGCAAACTGATCATAAAATGTAAACAACATGTTTAGCATGGCTCTGTACAGACACAGTTGACACACACATTTACAGTGAGAAGAGGCTGCTCTACGATCCCACCCAGTTCCATTTGCTCTGACAGGGTCAGATCCTGGTTACAAAAACATCACTTATGAAGCCAGACAAGGCCTGAACACAGCTTGCCTGGCATGTTCACAATTCACTCAACAATACACAAGATGCAGCCCTTGGAAGAACTCAGCACTGATAATTCCACCCCTTTTCCCCACTGAAGAAACCAGATTCTTCCAAGGTTTAGCCCTTATATTCCCAGCAAAGGATATCCTGAAGCTTGTTTTGTTCACCTTAACCAACAAGAATAATTGCTTCAGTGGGAATTGCTGGGAAATCCACTGCTTGGAAAGAGAAAATCAGATAAGGACAGCCAGAAAACCAGCACTCAATTTTTTCACTGCTTTTTTTTAATTTCTTATATTATATCCATGAAGTTGCATTGAAAGATTCAGCTGTTCAGATCTTCCTTATTGCTAAAGCAATAATTAGATAGTTACTCAGTTATTATTTCACAACCATCTTCTACATCTACTGTGTACTACTACTAAGTGTACAGTGGAAAAAAATGCACTTTACTGTGCTATTCCATGTCCAGCAAATTCACTTGGAGCAGTAGCTAACTTGCTACAAGATTCAATTTTGAACAGCTGCACACAGACAACATCATTTAAAAAAAAAAGAGGAAAACCCAAACCTCCTTTTCATGTTGGGAATTAGTCATCACATTATCACTGTTTTAAAGGGATTTGGGTAACCTGAACATGAATAAGGCAGTTGGTGTGTTCCTAGAGATGTGCTCCATAATACAGAGCTGTGGGCAGCAATCCAAAGGTATGGTTCCATTGTACAGCTCCTAGTCCATGCTTCCCTTATGCTTGAACTAGTGCTTGCCTGAGCTGGTTCTGGGAGAGCAGGAGACATCCAGGCCCAGTGAACAGCTTTTTCAAGAAAATAATACTGTATTTGTAGCAGAACGTCTTCTGTGGCTACCCAGTTTTGATCAGGGGATTAAAACATACCCATGAGAACACTTGGGGAAGAGCAGACACCACCTCCCTTCACCAATTAAAAAGAATCACATCTGGGTCAGTTCCACAATGTTCATTCCATGACAAAGGGGCAGGAAGAGGAGGCTGTGGCAGAGTTGTTTTTCATGGCAGTGCCACCCAAAGCCATGCACATTATTGCCTAAGACAGCATTAGATTGCTGGCACTTGGCAGCAGAGTCCAGAAAATGTGCTTTTCTGGTAGTGTTCAAACTCTGCATTTCTTACCATTCAGAAGTGAATGATTAAATAAGCCAAGGCAAATAGCCACTTCCACTTCAAGTTGGTTTTCTGCAAAATGCTTTGTGTGTTTGATTTAGACTCCTGACCAAAGCCGATAGAAGGAAGGGCTTGTTGATTCAGTGGGCACTAGAGCTGAGTTATTTGTTTAGGTAGAACTGCTTATGACTTCTAATGGCAGCCTTGACCAGAATCTCTTTGCCAATCAACACACTTTAGTCCTTTAAGTTTACTCCATTTATTAGGAAAAAGCTCAGAGGGCACCAAAAAAAAAGCCAAAAAGACAAAATAAGTCCTTTTGGAGTAAAACATTACACATACTGGAAAAGGAACAGGTGATGTGGGATATAGGGAACATCTAGCACCATAATAGAATGGAAAAGAAGAAAACTGAATCACCTATGAGTCTTAAAAGACTGACCAGGTAGCTTGAAATAAGACTGGCAGCTGAAAAATGCAAATTAAAGGAGATGTTTCATGCATAAAACTTAACTGAACACTGGGATTTTATCACAGAGGTTTTGGGAGCTTACAGTTTATGTTATTTCAAAACAGGACTGGAGAAAGTCCTGGAAGAATATTAATTTAAGGTCTGCTCTTGTTCAGGAAGTCCTCAGCTATCCAGTTGATACCAGAGAACTATCACCATATTCTTGTCCTGGTTTTTTACGTTTCTTCCCCACATATGTGCTATTGATCACAACCAGACAGGAAAATATACCAAAAGAACCTCAGCTCTGGACTGGCATGACTATACCCCTCAACAATTAAAAATTAGAAGACAATATTGCATCTACATCATTTCCACCAATTTGTTCAGCCAACGGCCTATTAACACATTATTGAATTGCACCTCAAATTATTTCTAAAAGCTGGAACATGGTTCACAATTACATTTCTAAAACCATGAGTGGCTTTAACTCTGCACAAGCAGAGGGTAAAATCACCTGCTCACCCCAGGTAGAGCTTTGTCCTGTTGCTGTTTCTCCTGAGCAGATCTGTGTGTTTGAGAACTTTGGTGGTCACAGAGCAGAACGGGAGGTCAGCCCTGCCCCGCTGCTCCCACAGTGCATGACAGGCGTTAGTCTGACACTGTGCAATCAGTTGCTGGGAAGTTCATTAACCCAATTAAGCCAATTAGGATGGATTTGTATCCATTCTGGTCAATCCTGAATTAGACAGGAGATCCCAGAGTTGCATAGAGTGGTCAACAGCTTGGCAGCATGGCAGCATCAGGAGTAACTCTGCTACAACGTTGGGTTTGCAGGACTAAAATAAACCCAAACCCCTCCTGGCTGCTCTTACAAGAATAACTCCCAGCACTCAGGACAGTGCATCTGAACAAACAGCAATTTTTGCCTTTTCCCTTTCCACGACGTTTTCCAAAGCTCTGCCCATGTGCCACTCCCTCCAGAGAGCCTCAATCCCAAATAACCCTCCAGGCAGGAGGAGGCTTTTTCCATTTGCCAGGAGGATGATCCACCTATACACCCAGGGCTCATAGCCAGAGAGAGGTGTCTTAAAAAAGCACTTGAATAACCAGAAAGAGCTTTATTTTATTCTATTCCCTTTCTCTACTTGAGCTCCTTCTTTTTCCATTGCAATTATGACACCAGGCACACACAAAACCGCATCTGCAGGAGCCTTTGGAAGTAAAGGTGGAATCTCCTCAAAGAACTGGTCAGACTTTCCCCTGAGCTTGTGTGACCATCTGGAGAGAAAAATCCAGGGACTGCTGAGGCATCTTTTCTGGCAAGTTCCCTGATCCAAGAGCCAGAGAGGCAGCATGAACCTGCAGCCAGAAGTACATGGATTCCCTCAGGGCAGGACCAGGGATGTGCATCTTTCACCATAAAGCCTTTTCAACTAGTGTGCATTTAAACACATCAAGAAATTACAGCCAAGATGGTAATGCAGAAGAATCTAAATCCCCTGATCCTTGAAATCTACCTTGAGTACCATGAATTAGATTTAACTAGCAATAAAATACCCTAAATCGGTTATTCTCATAATAAAACAATGCATCATTTGTATCTGGTTTAAAGAAAAATAATGTTGTTTCCAATTTGAGATAGAAGGGGAAGAATATTTTTATCCTAAAATGAGATTTGCCATCCTTCTTTACAACTGCACAACTAATCCTGCATCCTTCCTCAACTTACACTTTAATTCAAGTAAGTAACTATGGTGCCAACAGGAGTTATTCTGTCTGAAAGAGAAATTCATCTCAAATCCCACTTCCTGCAGCAATAGAGAACAGGATAGAGAGGCAACACGTGTGTGGTGTATTGCTAGTAGATTCTTTGCTACATGTTATTTACCAACAGCAGCAGCTTCCTGAGAAAAACAAGGCAATAGGAAGCGAGTGCTTCCCCTTCTCCTAAGAATGGAATCAAGAGCTCCTCATGCCACAGTACTCATGGAAACTGGCTGAAGGAGATGTTCATCTGACATACTCTTTATCCCAGAGCTTTCATCTGACTTCAGGGTGGTTTGGGTTTGCTTTTAAACCGAAATTCCTAAATAAATGACTATTCCCAGCTGCTGGTTGCATTTATAAAGGAGGAGAAACTGCAGCAACCAACCAAACCCTCCGTAAACGTACCACACACAGCGAGGGCACAGGAGCACTGGCTCACAGTTCCATTATGGAGTGAGGGATTTGAGAAAAGCTGGTGCAGAGACATGCAGGTTCTCCCAGAAGTCTTGGCCAAAAAGAGACTCTCAGCCATTGCTTCCCACCAGGGCCACAAGCCCAGGGGCACTTTGGAGCTATGAATCCTAAAGTCTATGCTGATAATGGCAAGGAAAAGCTGCACCAAAGCCTGGCAAATCCAGCTGGCTCTGCTTTGGGAATGGGGAGGGGGATACAGCTCTTGGCTGACATTCTCCCCAGGCAGCCAGTGTGACTGACTGATTTCTTTTTAATTATTATTACAGTTCTTTAGGGGGCTGCTGTACCAACTATAGTGGGCTTGGCAAAACACAGGCTCCCTCTTTGGAAAGGAAAACTCACATTTTAATGATGGAATTGGCGCTCAATTACCACAGTACCAACAGCCTCAGGACAAACATCTACTCAGGCAGGACACAGGTAGGAAGTGAGCCTTTGCTCTCAATTTTAATGTCTGTCATTGACAGCCACCAAAGTTGTCCTACTGAGAGTTAAATCTGAAGACATCTGTGCAGATTCCATGCTCCAGAAATTGCTCAGAAAAGCACATAAACATGGGAAACATCCAGGACACCCCGGTTCCTGCTTTGGTGTTATCACCAGGGCAGAGAGACAGGGCACTGATGTCTGGATAGGGAAGGACAAGGAATCCTATCCACAGCCATGTGTTTGTGCACATGCAGATAAAAGAGTCAAGATTTGGAGCAAATGCCTTCTATACCATTCTTCTGCAAAATTGTTCCCTTTTCAGTTCAAGCCATATGTCTTCAAGAATGCTTTTAGCTGATCAGTAAAATGCCATCTTCTAAAATCAATAAAACTAAGTAACTAAGGAAAATATCAAAAATACAGATTCAACTCTGTATTGGAGCTACATTCCTTCACAGAGGTCAGATCAGATCTTTCTGAATTTCTAAACAGACTGACTTCATCCTGGTCTCACACTGTCTGCTTCCAGTCATCTGGAGGAAGGGTAACATTTGTCAAATTAAACTGAATTCTAAGGGGTCAAAATACATTATCTCCCATCACAAGAAATTCAAGAGGGCATCTGAAATATCTAATTGTTATTCACTTGCACTAAGACACAGGCAGCACCAGCAAGGGGTTCTGCTCTTAAAATCCTGCCATCTGCAGCCTTATGCTAATTCACTCTTTTAGGAATAGAAATCGCCATGGAATGGGAATATGCTAAAATTCACAGAAGATACAGACGTAAAAGCACTTGTGAGTAATTGCTTTTGTTTGATGCTAATCCAATAGCATGAAATTGTCTTATTTTCCTCAAAGTTTTTCCTCCAACTTTCTCCCCTCCCAGGGATGTTAGTGTTAGTGACAGCTTCACATTTACTTTTGGAGGAAGCCCATGTTTTATAACACTGCCCACCCAACCCTTACTTCTAAAATGTACTTGCTGGACGCAGAGGGAATTTCAGTATTTTGTCCTGCTCAATTGCCCACTTCTTTCCTGAGTTGCCTGCAAAATGCAATAGTGTCTCATGCAATAACAGCTCTCACTAGATAAGCCAGCACCCATTAGTGAACGGCCCAAAACCACAGTAACTACAGAGGAAATGTCTGTAGTGCTGGCTGGGTTTCAATTCAGAGCAGCAAACACAGAACAAGAAACAAAATAATCTCTTGACGGAATCTCACAGTTTCTCCTCAACAGCCGAGTCCATCTTTCTGCCTGAGGCATTGCCAGTGAATAAATAAGAAGTCCCCCAGTAAAGTATCTTTCATGAAGCCTCAGGAGACCACTTCATAAGCACATGAGAAAAACGTCAACAGATCAGAAAACCATGTAGTCTCGCATCATGTCTGTGACAGGGACAGCCATCAGATCCTTCCGAGGAAAGTACACAGAATTCCTACACAGGCAGCTGGATTACTCACAGTCTGCCTTCAGCCCTCCCAAGAATTGTAATGTGTTATCCACAGAAAGATCTGGTCTTCTAAGCTCTGGTCCTGACAACACTCCTTGTGACATTCAGTTCCACTCTTCCCTGGTAAGTTTTTTGGGGTGCTTTCCAGCAAAGTGACCTCTGCTGATGCTTTCTGCATTATGAGGAAAACATCAGAAACATTACCCCCCACCTTTTCAAGACATTCATTCCTTTACGTGCATTTATATTACCCTCCCTTATGATTAAGAACAAGCAAATTAACAATGCAAAGGATCTTTAAACCTTCTCCTTGAGAAGGAAGTGGAGAGTGGGTTTGTGGGACAACATGAGTGCAGCAGGGCCTGGCCCAGACATATTGGCCATGTGTGGTGTGTGTGTAAATGCACTCCCTGTCTGGTTTCATTATGAATCACAATCCTCTAAAAGGCAAGGAAGGAGCCATTTATGCTCTCACATACCCTGCACTGATTCTTATTTGTTTCCCCAGCCATACACTCCCACAGCCACAGAAACAGCGTGTTTAGACACAAACAACTCACCACTAACTGCAAAGGACATGAGATAAAGCGCTGTCCCACTATCCCACGCCAGTGGACAGCACAGGGATGGGCAGGGAGGAGTCTGGAGCCACCAGGCAGCAAGATCTACCTTTGACAGAAAACAAGGCTCCAGCCCCTCCGCAGCTGCTGGGCTGCTTTGTCCTTTGTTACCTGTTACACCAGGTAAAACTCCAACTAGTCTCATAGGGTCTGGCACCTAAACTACAACACCGATATATATATATATATAAAAAACTATTTGAAGGGAAAAAATACATTCTAAAATTCAACAGGCTTTCCAGACAACCACCTAACAAGATCCATGAGGGAGCCAGAGGCATTTGGACGATGACTTTAGGACATTAAGAATCCCCTCATCTTCCAGAGCTTTAGGCTTTAGAGGGAGTCTCACCATCATTTAAGCACCATTTAAGTCTGAGCACAGGACAGTCACAAATACTTTCTACTTCCTATCCAACACCACACATTAAACAACTTTCTGCCAGGATACAGAGCCATGGGCTTATCCATCTATTTTCCCAAATGCCAGCAATATTTTAATAGGCTTTTATACCACAAAGTAAATACAAAGAAACATCCTTATCAACTGTGATTTGTAATTGTGTCTTGACCACCAGGACAAGAGCTGAACAATCACAAATCAACACCTACAGTGATGAACAGCCTTCACCCCACAGCAAAGAGGCCTCACAGTATGTAGGGAAGCCTCTCACAGCACTCTAAGTGCTGTTTGACATAAATTATTCGCTAATTCAATGTTACTGGCAGTATTCGGAAATGCTCTTGCATCTTGCTGCTATAAATGGCAATTTAGACAAAGAGCGTTTCACAGTGGCTGGGTGGCCCTCAAAAAGGGACAAATCCACTTAAGGAAACTGTTGAAATACTGACATATCCCAGTGTTCAGCCTGCCACGGTTTGGAAAAGGATCATAACTATGCTGGAGAATCAATCTCTGTGTGTGAATTCTCTTACAGAATCTGTCTGTCTTGTAGTTGTTTTTTCTAAGATTATCTTCTATGTATCATTCCTGACTTGGAAAAACACTCTAATGCCAAGTTGAGCTGCAGCTCCAGGAGTGCGCTTTGCAACTGAACTTGTTCCTGTGCACAGAAGACCACAACCTCTGTCAAAGATCTCAGGATTAATAACAGTCTCAGCAGCCATGGAGTGACTGGGCCTTGGTTTAAGTAATCCCAGTTCAAATTTCCTGACCAGTGTCTTTCTGGGAAAAAACATCCCCAAACAAATCCTGCAATGCACCATTAATTATTTTAATGGGAAAAAGGAAAGACAGTATTTGGTGAATTCAGGTATTAAAAAGGTCCATTTCAATCAGCTCTAAATATGAAGAAGGTGAAATTGATGAGTGACCAGTGGTCCATCTGACATTGGTTTGTGTTCAGTGGCTGTTCCATTGCCCTCTCAAGGGACCACACCACCATAAATGTCCTCAAGGAACCAGCTGAGCTTTGCTATCCACAGTCCTGTACAGCTGGAGCCTTGAGGGAAAACCTGTCATGGTGCTGCCAGACGTTTATTTGTCTGGTGACTGGGCAACAGAGTCCAGTTCTGGATTATGAATCCATAAAGAACAAGTTCACTAAGTACAAAGAAAGAAAATCAACATATGTTTTTTTATACAATGAGAACATTTTCTCTGCTCAGTGTGTCTTACACTGCCCAAGTCTCTGGAAGGTATAACACCAGCAGCTGCTAGGAATACCTCACTGGGGAGCTTTTAGTGAAAACTCAACATCCATTGTATAATATCCTGTATTACTACCTTTGCTGCCATAAAACATCCTCTGTGAGAACAAGGACAACTTTGGACAAATTGCTTTTGAGGAAGATCTGTTCTCTCTCTCATTTCTTTCCAGAGACATATTCTCTTTCAAGAATTTCTCTTTGTCTTGCTATCTTCCTCCCTAATATGATATATTTAGTGTCACACTCACTAATAATTTTCCCTGATATTACATCCATGGGTTTCAGAACAGTTGCCATGCAGCTAAAAAGCTGAAAGTAACTGAAGGCAATGGTCTCTGCCCAGGGACATTGTATGGGCAGCATTGTGATGGTAGAAGATGTCAAACTGAAAATGAAACAGGGGACAGGGGGGACTAAACCAGCACAAATTTTAAGACATTTCCATGCTCCTATACTGCAATTTTACCTTCAAGAAAATTGATAAAGGAGATGGATTTATCTGGTCAAACACTTGGTTCTCACCATAATTGTTTATATCAGCCCTTCTGAACTAATACCTATTTTTAGTATCAGGTTTTTAAAAGATCCTCAACTCCATCACTAAATTTTTCTGGTGGAATTAGTGCCACTTAACTACTTTGATTTGCAGGAACAATTAGTAAGTTAAGCACTTATATCTCCCTAAACTACACCTGAAAAATGGAGAGCTGCTTTTCAGAACATGCTTAAATTGAATGCAACCTGCTCAAACCTTACTTTTTCTTCTTGTTTTGGTATTCTTTAACTCACCCATGTTTCTTATGTGACTCATTCTTGGGATAAAAGCTCTCATGAAATAGGGTCTTGCTTTGCCAGACTTTGTCAATGATTTCTCCAAAGAAATCACCTTTGCTCCAAAGGTGGGGCCGGGGGTACTAAGGCAATTTTATTGTTATTTATATGGCCAGGGAAGTTGGACAAAAGTACAAGATGCTGAAGACACAAGGAAAGCTCACAACTAACACCATCAGTAACCTTTTCTCTTCAAAATTAGGTTCCCTGCATAGTTTAAGCAGAAAATGGGGCTTTGCTCTATAATCTCACATCAGCATACAGGAAACAACCTGGAATGTGTGCATGTAGTGGGGGCAAGGGGAGATTTGTTCTGAACTGCTGCAACAATGCACCATTCATGCAATCCAGGCTTACTTGTGTTAATTGGAATCTAGTTCTGCAGGCTGCTCACACTGCCCAATACCACAAGGAATGTTCACTTTCTATGTGAGTGATGCCCTGGAATTCATTTCTAAATCCAGGTACAGGTGCCTACAAATGAGTCACTGCCCAGGTGTGTGTGAAGCTGGATCTGTGAATCACTGCAGCCCCTGCTGACAGGGAGGTGCTGCTGCCGAGGCTGTGGTTCCCAAAATTGTGGTCCACGAGGTAACAGCAAGTTCTTTGCAGCCCAGACATGCAGCAGTGTTACTTTTTTAGGGTTCTGATGATAAATCACTGTACAAACTTGATTGTAAGGATGCAGAGTAGCCTGGTACAAAATGTTTGAGAAGCACTGGTTTGGAGGAAAAGCCACCTGAGCTCCAGATGGGATCTCAGAGAAGCAAAACAATTCCATGGACTGGTCCAGGACCCCAACAATCCCACTTCTACAAATTATACCTGGGTATTTCCAGAGTCTTCCTTTCATTGCCAGACAGCCCCTTCATTGCTCCAGAGCTTCCTCACACACGCTGAGTTATCTAAATGATCTGTTCACAATCCAACATCTCCAACAGCAATGCTTCCAACAGTCCTGTATTACCTTAGAACTCTCCCAGGGAACACAGCCCAAGCCTGGCCTATGTGTCACCCCATCTCACCCTGGATGAGCTGAGCTGCTCCCATTTCTCACAGGATATGTTGCCCTGCAGAACTGCAGCTCCTGCTCTAAGAAAATGAGAGTTCTTCAGGTGTGGAAGGCAAGACAAAACCAAAACAATCTTAAAATAAACCGTAACAGAGAACATTTCTGGCTCCCTTGGGATGAAGCATATTAAAAATGCTATAAAAATTTACTATAAAAGTTAGTTCTGTTTTCTCACCCTCAGTTCATAGAAGAACCTGATCCAAGTTTCCTCAAGGTCAGGGCAAAAAAATCTTCCCTCTGGGCTAAAAATTTACTTTTACACTGGGCCCAACAGATATCAGTAGCAACTGTTTGCACAGATCTAGATCAGGGTACAGAGAAGAAACACAAGGCTTCTCCTGATTCAGACAAACACAAACACTCCTCTGGTCACCACATTTGAAAATTAAACTTACAGGCTCAGTGAAAGACAAGAATTAAAGATAAACAGGTTTTCCACTTACTCCCAAAAGCTGACAAAGGGGAGAAAAAGAAATAAAGATTTGAATGTAAGTACACACCTCCCCTCCAGCAACTGGTAGTCATTAGACAATAATGGGGTTAAAATAACTGATAATGTAACTCAAATGTTCATCTTCCTCTTTCAATATTCCAAATACTGTGGACATGAAAAAAGTCAAGGCAGCCAGACCAGCCCTTCTGAACTATTTGTGCAGGAAACACACAACATAGTCCAGATACCAACTACATGAGACTGCACAGCTGGTAGTAAGAGGAAGATGTTGTTTCAAAGTATTACACAACAAAAATCCACCTTCCACTGCACAGAGCTTGAATGAAATTCTGAGGTTCGAGGAACATGGCTGGAGAGGGATGGACAGGCTGTATTAGAAGCTGTTAGGACTCTGAGTGGAATAATAATAACTTGTCTAAAATCTGTGGGAAACCTTTCCCCTCACTACATTAATAAATTACAGAAGTGAAGAGAACCTTGGGAAGTGGTGCCTGAACTTCAGCCTGAAGGAAAACAGGCCAATGGCTATGACAGGACAGACATGCCACAGGCAGCACAAGTGCAAGTCTCACTTGCCACAACCAACACAAACACCTGCCCTGTCTGAAAGTCCACAAGTTGGGACAAAGCTTCCTTCTGCAAAGCAGGAGGAGAGGATGGGAAAATGAATTGTCAACTTATCTTAGTGGCCATGCAGCATCACAAAATGAGGACATTAATGCAGACAAGGTAGTCTGCACAGCTGCCCTGCTCTAGCAGCCTGCACTCACCTGCTGACACATACAACAGAAAACAAAATGCAACACTGGCTGCATTTCCCTCCTCTCAGCAGGAAAGGAGGACACCTTCCTTCACCCTTCCCTTCCCCCTTCCCTTCCCCTTCTTCTCCACCAAAGATTATTTACCTTGCCATCCAGGGTTGTCCAGTGAGAGCACAGGCTATAAGTGGCATTTTTATAGCCTAGTCCTTGGTGCAGAGAGGACTGGGCTGGGGCACAAACACATCTTCCTCTACCCTGCTCACTGATTCAAGAAAATACTTTCATTCTTGACTACAGAGGCATTTCCAAAGACGCTTAACTGCTTTCATGAATCAGACCCTCAGACTGCCATGACTTCTTAGTTTATCAGACACTTTTACCACACAGTTGTAAACTTGTAAAGGACTTACTTAGGTGGAAAACCATCAGGCTCTGGACTATCTCAACTCATTTTAGGAGAAGACCAACCCCTGTTACAACATTAATCAAGGCACACTGAACACAAAGCCCTGATTTCTCCTCTTTATTGCTTAAACTGTCCCTGTTTAATCACTAGATCAGCAGCATCTTACAGAAAGCTGAAAAAGTTCAGGGAAAAAAAAGACAGAGAATCAGGTATGGAAAGAGAAATGGGCATAAAGGTTTTGCTCATTTTTGATACAACCTAGAGGATCTCCTGCCAAAAAGAAGACTCCACCTTGTCCTGGAGTTCTGAGCACCGGATTGTCAGAGAAGTAACCTGGATTTAAGAATGCTTAACACGGTTGGAAGAAGGGAAGATGGCAGCGGGTAGGACATGGTGGTCCAAACCATTTGCAGTCCTATGTCAGGAAGAGAAACTTCAAAGCAACCTGTCTCACCTCCTGGACTGGCCATCTGAGGTACCAGTGCTTTGGGAGGTGCTCTGGTGTAAGAGCTCATTCACTCAAAAGGAAAGCCCATGAACTTCAAATAGAATAGGATTTCCTCTGCTCTGAATAGGATTTCCTCTGCTCTATCAAGAAGAACAGTTAAGCAGGTGCAGTAGGAAAGTGAAGATGAAGATGTGATTCAGTTCTGCACAGCACAGCTGAAGAG
>VYZS01102554.1:0-28770 GCA_013400695.1 Neodrepanis coruscans | reverse complement strand
TTTTTGCTGTGTAGTTCTGTAATGAATTCTTGCCATGAACCCAGATCTCCTACATCCATCAATACAGGGACTGACTTGGGAGCAAGAAGGGCATTTGTTTTCCTTTTTCTGTTTTGAAGCACAGAGAAGGAAAAACCTTCAATCACCTTATATCCAAAGGTGGTCGATGCTGCCTCTGCTTCTGAGTGAAAACTGCTTGGACACTTTTTCACCAGGTGGTTGTCAATGAGCTCCACCTTTGGAACACACCAGAGCACCCTTCTGCCTTGAAATGAGGAAAAATGTTTGGCTTACAGACAAAGGGAGGCAAGTCTGGACACATGCAGTTATTTTGGGGTAGACAAAGAACCCGTGTCATTTGAGTTACAAGCTGCTTCAGCAAGGAATCCTGTTCAATCTGCATTTTGTACTCTGCAGCCACATTTCAGCTGCCACTGCCTGTGTTGGGACCCAACCTGCTGGGTTTGGCTGGGTTCAACCTGCTCATGATAAATGTGTATGTTTGAGATTATTTATTTAAAATTCTGTGAATTGTTTTTCACTTTATTTTTTTAGGAAAACAGTGTTGTTAAAATGCAATTGTTTATACAAATAAATTGAAAACATTACCTTGATGGGCTCCTTTGCTTGTGATTTCCTTCAGCAGTATTTAGTATGAAATAATTCTTTAACTGATTAAGTGGAGGATTGCAGGGCATTCCTAACAGCATTAGTTTTTCTCAAGAGATGCTTGTGACTTAAATCCTGCAAATATAGCAGATTTCTCCCCTTTGGTCACCAGTGAAAGGGGATTTCACTCTGCCATCCCTGGAGAACCCAGCTGCTCTTATCCAGGATCAAGATGCCAGCACTGCCCCAGCAGCTAAAGTGTTGGGATTGCACAACACCTTGGTCTAACAGACCTCCCTTTCCCCTGCAAACACAGCCCAGTGCTTTTCCTTCATGCCTGGCATACTCCAGAAAGGGAAACTGCTTTGGGATGCAAGTGCCCACTGCACCAGAGCAGTGCTGTGTAAAAGCAGGGCCAGAGTAGCAGGAGCTGGGGTAGTGCCCCTCTCCTGGAGTGGCCACCTTTGGGGGCCATCCAGCCTCTTCCCTACATTTTCACCTCTGAGAAGAAATGAGGATGGAAGGAGATGCTCCAGGGGCTCGTGCACCTTGTACTGCCTCAGTCACACCCTGCACTGCCCAATGTCACCTCAGTCCCCCCCACCCTCACCCCACTGCTGCTCCCCCATCCCAATACTGGTGCCCTGTTCACTTCCAGCCTCTACTCAGTGGCCAACCCCAGAGCCACAGTCCTTCACCCAGAGCCACTGTCCTTCCAGACACCCCAAGTCCTCTTTGGTCCACAGCTCATCCCAGTGTCATCCCTGACCGCCTGCGGAGGCTGTGGGTGAATTGAGGCAGGTACAGCCCATGTCTGAGCAATGTGTGTGTTTTTTTCCTTTAACATTCCCTCTGGAAGTTAATGAACGTCTGACATGTCCCTGTTTTGAGTGAGCAGAGACAAGGCTGGTCACTTGAGTGGGAGGAGGAGCTCAGCCCATGCTGCCAGGATGGTGATGTGCTGCTGCCCAGGGCAGCCCTGGAGCAAGAAGGCAGCAGCAAGGTCACCATGGAGAAGGTGTTTCAGATGCCCTAATTAGGGAAGGGCCAGTCCAGATGGACTCCTGCACACTGGAGATAGTCTGATCACAGAACTCCTCCCTCCCTCTGAGCAGGGGCACGTCCTGATGATACAAAAGACAAGAATGTTCCCCAGAGGGGAAAACCCTCCCCTGTGAAATACCTGCTCTCCAGCCTGGGCTGAGGGAACTGTTTCATCCAAGGCAATGTGGTGAAGGAGAGGGCTCTGTGGCACATGAGAGCTTTACAGCAGGTCACCCAAGAGCATCACCTTTGGAACACACCAAGGGCTCTCCCACACGTCACTGGCTCGCTGTCCACCGCGCAGGAATTCTTTCCAGGTGCTGACTCGGAGCCCTGCAGGCACCTGACCATGTTTGGAACGTCACACTCACTGAGGTGTGCTGACCTTTGTGCTGCAGCAGTGCTCCCAAGGCAGCTGCTTTCCCTGGATACTTCTGTCACAAGTGGTTTTCTGCACTGCAAGAAAATACTCCTTTGATTTTCGGCCTTGATCCACCAGAGTCAACAGGTTGTTTGGCCAAGCTGCAGGAAGGGGAGGAAGGAGAGAGGGAATGGACACAATCACCTGTTCCCTCCCTGTTCATGGCTACTGAAATAGGGGAACATCTGCAAAAGCTTATTGCAAGTGTGTTGTTTCCTTCAGAAGACCTTTACCAAAAGGTGTGAAAAGAGAACACACAAGGCAGAAATGGAGCAGTGTAAAAACTCTCCTTGGGAAGAGCCAGGTGCTCCTCTTCCTTTCACCTGGTGGTTCAGTTTGGAAATAACATTATACTGAGAGATATCTATACATGGTTGCTTTCTAAGTGTAATTTTCTTTTCCTCTGATGCCCTTTGTTAAATTAGTATAAAATCTCAGGTGACTCCTGGGCTTACTTACTCTGTAAATCCAGACATTTTCGTTAGTATTGGCAAGACATTGATCAAATGAAAAAAAAAAAATTCTTGCTGGGATTTTCTTGTCTGAAAATCCTGAGGCTGCACTGAATCTCTTGGATTCACTTCCAGACATGCTAAAGCTTCCGAAAGCAGAGTCAGGGGTGGCCTGGGCAAGTTGGGAGCTGAGCACTTTTGGGAGAGGGAGCCTATTAACTGGTGAGATCTCACTAGTTTGCCACTGGGAGAGGGCAGGGTACAAAGCATTTTGGGTTTGACTCATGCTGGTTACTTGTCCTCAGTTCTGGGCAAGCTGAGCCATTGTATCCAGCAATTCCCCATGGGATAGCAAGTAAAGCATGGAAACCCCAAATCTGGGGGAAGAAGGCAAGTAATGTTCAAAACATCTATTTGAAACCAATCCTCTGAGGATCTATGGATCAGTGCCCCATCCCTGGCAGTTCAGCCAGGTTGGATGGGGCTTGAAGCAACCTGGGATAGCAGAGGGTGTCCCTGCCCATGGCAGGGGGTAGAATGAGATGGGCTTCAAGGCCCCTCCCAACCAAACCGTTCTGGGATTCTATCTAGACCATGGCTGAGCACATCTACAGGAAATTGAAAATACATTGCCTCTTCTAACCAACTGTAACCCTAATATCTTCTTTTTTTTTTCCCTGTTAAATTACTGGCACTTACCAGAAGGGCACTGGGAAAACACAAAGGGCCACGTAACTGGAAGCAGCCTGCTTGGAGATCTTCACTTAACAGAGTCATAGAAACATTAAGGTTGGAAAATACATCCAAAATCAAAGCAGTAGCTCCCATTTCTGTCTTAGACTAAGCCCCAGAATACTCCCAAAACAACGGAGGCACTGCATTCTTGCTCTGTATTTTATTTTTGCCCAGTTTCCAGGTGTAGCTCATGACTGCAGGCCGACACCCTGGTGGATGTAGGTGTGTACAAGCATCCCTGTCCCAACCTGCCCTGCTGACAGGGGATTTTAACACCGGTTCATTTGCCCCAAAAGCTGCTGCATTTGTGGTTGACTTTTCTCTCAAGGCACCTGAAACCTTTTAATCACGTACCCCCTCAAAATGGGCCAAAAATGAAAGCAGTGCCCAGCACAACGAACCCTGTGGAGGCTGAAGAAGGTGTTTCCCTCATCTCCATTTCCCTAAATCATGAAGATCTACGCAAAGAAAATAGTTTTGTAGGAATTCATCAACACTGTGCAAGTCATACAGGCTTCAGCTAATAAGGATATTCCTGAATTTATGCTCTGAATGCAGAGATAAGAGGTGAAGCCAAGACCCCAAGAAGCATCATGACTTTGGGGTAAAATCCCAGCTCTGTGGGACTGCAAAAGAATCTTTTGATATGATTTTAAGCACCAAAAATCTTCAGTGAGCCACGAGAGAGCAACAAAGCACATCTATGTGTGGCTGCAATGCCAACTCCAAATGTCTTCTCCAGCATCTTCCAGACCTCAAGATCTGACATAACCTGATGTCCTTTCAGTTGTGGCTTTCCAGCCTGTTGCCTAGACAATGTTAATTCATCCTGCCTAACAAATAGAGGCAGAGTTGCCAAGGAGCAGCTGTAGGTACTAATTAAAACCAATCTACGTTTGAGCTGGCTCAGATGTGAAATACTAGTTCTTACATAAGGCAGGGATGTGTGATGAGGTGATCCAACCTCAGCTCAGAGCAGCTGTTAAAAGGTATTATGTCAAGTGAGGCAGAGTAAAGACCATTCCAAGTGAATCAGTGCAAAGGTTTTTATAGCACAGAGAATTTCAGTGAAAGCAAGGGGGAAACATTTTTAGGCTAGAAATGGGCTGAATTTTCTGAATGTCAAATGAATTAGTAGAAATTCAGGCAACTTGAGGATGTGTTTCTGGCACTAGAACAAAGACTCGCCTTCTTTTGATTGTTTGATTCAGTGTTTGTCATCATAACTGGCCCGGTATGAATGGGGAGCACAAGATTTCCCAACCTTGACCATGAAATGGATCAATAAAATATATAAAACCATTCCAAAAGCAACTGTCATTACTCTATAGTAACCTTGGATGCTCTGTATAGTCTTCACTCTGTGTCAGAGGTGGTTTCCATTCAATTCTGAAAGCTCTTCTGCTCAGTAGACAGAGATTGATTAAACACTGAAGTTTCCATGGGTTCTTCCTTAGTCTGGAGAAAGAAAAAGGGCATTTGCCTCATTTTGAAGAAAATTTTAGGACCGTATGAACATCCTCCATGAAGACCAGGTTAATGTCTCCCATAACTTCAGAACAAGCATTGGAACATTTAAGGAGAGTTGAGGCCTTGGAAAGTGACTCTACTTCAGCAGAGCCCAGGGTTTGGTTTCTGCAGCTCTCGGGCATTTCCCAGAGCATCTCTGGAGATCTAAGAGTGAAGCCCACACCTCCCCCAGGGTGCCAGCAGGGGCTCTGGAGCACTCAGGAATTAGGTGCCAAATCTGAGGCTTTTCAGTTACAGTATCACTTTAAATAGAAAAAGAATAAGGGCAGGCAATGGTTTACACGAAGCCAAGATCAATAGTGTTTCACAGCCAAATATTTAAAAGCAACAGCAAAAATAACACCATTTCTCATACAGGCTTTGCGAATAGAGAATTAAAATCCCCAGGGTTCCTGATTTTTTAGGTTGATTTCCTCTTTGAAGTCACTTCCTTAGTCACCGTCTGTTGCAAATATTTCTCATAACTCCCTCTAAACCTTCTTTGCAAACAAATGAACATTTACCACCATCTTCTTAAATGTTTGTCTATTCAACAGTCAGGTCTACAATGACTTCAGCTCTCACATCCGAGGAGACATTGACAAAGTTGCAGGATTTGCATAATATTGAGCTCCTGCAAACAATGATTTTCAAAATGCATGTCCTTCCCTAGGAAAACAAGGAGCAGTTGTTTTAGTGGTGCTTCCCACTCTCCAGCTTCAGTGGAATGAAATGGCAAGACAGACACGAAGCCCTTTCCAGACATTTTCAGGGGACTGAAAATTTTATCTGCAGGTATTATCCCCTGGGGATGCTTAGTGCAGTTAAACAATAGGAAAAACTCTTCTGTAACTGTATAGCAGATTTACAGCTGAGTTCTGAAAAAAATTCAGAGCTTATCTACATCTCCTGGCATTGCAAAAATGGACAGGGAAGCTCCCTAGGAAAGGTTCCCATGAAATTTCTGTCACTTCTGATTTCAGCCAGATACCTCAAGACCAGACTTCAATACAGAATTTTTTTTTTTTCTCTTCTTCACTCACAGATGAGGAACCAGAAGAGAGACTGAGGAACTATTGGTTCAGCAATTTCATAACCGTTTGTCTGAGAAAAAATCAGATTAAGAGAAGGATGTGCAACTCCTCATCACATTAAATGTTTGTTCTCAGTGACTACAAAATTTACTGGAGGAACTGCAAGTCATGTAAATCATCTTGAGTGACTAATAAAATTGTTATTTATTTTGCTGTAGCTCCATTTTCACAGGGAGATCCTTTAAAAAAAATACATTGCTCATGATTCAGCACATGAATGGGTAGAAAAGATGGGAGGTTATGAATAAGATTCTTTATTATTAAATGATCAGAAATGCATCCACCTGAATAAAGCTTTGACAGGAGCAATCCATCATCAGATTTGAGGCTAGTCTAGATTTGCTTGACTTGCCCAAAGCCAGCCCCACCTTCCAGTTCACTGCCATGCTCAGATCAAGCTCTCCTTACTCCATTGTTGATGTTTAATCAAAAAGAATTTAAAGATTGCACCCTAAGAAATCTCCTCCTCATTTCCCTGCTGCCTCCCTCTTTTCATAACCCTGAGGACACAGACTCTACAATGATTAGGAGTGAATTTACTTTAAAAAAAAGAAGTTTCATAAAAGTCACATTTTCTGCAAATTTTGCTTTTTAATTTTACTAGGCTGTTTTTTTACCAATCTAAAATTCATCTAAAAGCTTGAAAATGTGAAAATTTGGATCTGGAGCCCACTTTTATTTTCCAGACATCTGTAATATGATTTAGGTTGGTCTAAAAATGGTGGAGTCACATTAATTATCAGAAGATGAAGGCAAGCAGCTGGACTCCTCTGCAGGGGCTCAGACTTTGGGCTTGGGATCTGTTGGGTGGAGTGACCAGGATGGGCTTCCTACAACAGCAGTGAAGATTTTTATCTGTTTGCTGCAAGAAAGAATACAAATAACAGTGGTAGAATCAGAATAACTCGGGCTGGAATTGCTCTCTGGAGTCTCTGGTCCATCATCTGGAGCAAACCAGGGGCAGCTCTGGGGTCAGACACCAGATTTTCAGTCCATGACAGGTTTGACTAAGTTGTGTCTCTGTTTTTTCAGCATTATGGGTTCCTTTATTTCTGCTCTCAAGGTAGTTCCTGTTGTCAGAGCTATTTTTTAAGAAGGAGTATGATGGCCATTCCAAGTGGAAAGAGAGAAGACAAATCAACTGCAGATGTGCAGCTTCCAGGGTTAAACCAGACCCACAGAAATGAGCTCTGTAAAAGCTCAGTTCACCCAGAACTCCCAAAGACACGTTATCCCAGAGGCAGGAACACACATTCACATCCAGGGAATCCAACTGAGAACAAGCAGAAGAAACCAGTCTAATTTTTGTGCTGTATTTAGGGCTTTTTGGTGCCCCAGTGAAACAAAAATCATTTGCAAAACCCATTTAACTGTTTTGGGTTTATGCCTTTTTAGTTAAGAACTTCAAATCTGATTGTGAATTATAATAAACATCTTCCAAGTTTTAATCTTTGTAATGTAAAATACTCCTCAGCAGCCTACAATGAGGCTTCTTTTAGGCTTCTTGTTTAGTATTTAAACAAGAATATAGTATAAGAAAAGGAACATTTTCCATTTAGGATGGAGTATTACAGGAATGTTGAAATGAATGAAAGCATAGTTAATTTTTAAAAGAAATACAGACCTATTAAGATAAAGAAATGCATATTAAGTCATAAATGACTTCAGCTCTACTTCACGATGGTATCAGAAAAATAAAAATCCAAACAGGTCAAATGAAACCAATTTTAAAATAAATACATTCGTGATAACAGGGGAACACGATAGGAAAAATCCACGGAAGGGCAGATCTGAGGTTCCCTTGGCTGAATGTAGCATTTAAATAAGTAATGTGGATTTTTACTCCCAAATTCATTGTTTCTTTTTTTAAAAAAAAATATTTACAATCTACATATGACGTCCTACATGGCTGGCCAAATTCTTCACCTTCTCATCAACGTAGTCCTTAATCCAGAAGTCATTGGATCATGGAATGATTTGGTTTGGCAGGACCTCAGAGATCATTGTCTTACAAGCCCTGTGCACTGTTTGCAGACACAGGGGTGAAGTTGCTCCTTTCAGATGTCTGTCCACGCTGCAGGAACTCGTCTGTAACCTTTTCAAGCTGGATCCCGGACTTTTCCTAATATCCAAAAAAAGCATCTTCGAGGGGAAGTTTATTTTGCTTCATGACATTACGCATGTTGAGTGGACTCATGATGAGTAAGAAGTGGACGTGTGGAGCCACATTCAGTCAGAACTGGGAGACACACACGTTTGTTTTCACCTCTTTTGTATCCTGGGGAGCAAGGAAATGTCTCAGCTTGAGCCGATGGAAATTTTTTTGGAAAATCTCTCTTTTGTTGGAATGTAATACTTTTATGGAAACAAGCCAAGTTCAACTAAAGCATTCCTGGGAAGTGTTTTTCAGGTCTACCAAGGAATTTCTTGGTCAAAACACAGCTGAGACCTTTCCCCTGCCCTCCCTTTGACAGAGAGAGGTTTAACCTCTCAAAGAGGCTCTTGGAGAAGTGCTTGGGATAAGCTTTTGCCATGCCTCAATCCTCCAGGTAAGTACATTGATTTCCAATAAATTCACTGTTGTGGGGTCACTCTTTCCCCAACAACTCCTTCCTTTTCTTTAAAAAAACCCAAACAGAACTCCAAGTTTCCATTTCTCTTCCACCATAAAATAGGAGAATTTTTGGAGGATGACAGATCTTTTCTTGTCTACCTCTTGTCTGTGCAATTATTTTGATGCTTCATAATTGGCCTTGTACTTCACAGAAAGGAGTTTGTCTGCAAAAACAGCTTTCCTGGAAAACCAAAGTGTATAATTGAACATTAACACCCATTTTGGATCAGAAAGGGAATGAGACAACACAATTACAGAAGAGATGCAAGGATGAACTGATTGTCCCTTGCTGAAACATTCTAGAGAGCCTTTGGTTCTTTGTGAACCTCTTGCAATCTCTTCATCCCCAAAATTATAACATGGTTATTTTATAACCAGGTCCACAAGATAGCAGGAAAGCAGCCAAACATTGTCTTTATTCCTCTGGTGAATGGACTTGCTTTTCCTCATGCCAGCATTTATACCTGGAGACTTTCCTTCCTGGAAGGAATCAGCCCACCCTGTAGGTCTTCAAGATCCATGTGCTGTATCCTGGCTTCCCCCTCTCTTTCCTGCCTTTTGTTGTCTACTGAAGGATGGGAGGGAGCAGAGGAATTCTGCAGGTTGCTAAATCAGCTCTCTCACCTCTCATGGACAAAATCCTGCCTTTGGAACAGAAGTGCCAAAAAGCCTGGAGCTGAGCAGAACTCGGTTCTGCTTCACTCTGGTTCTGCAAGAGGTCAGGGAAAATTTTTGACAACAAAAGGAATCTGACTGTTGTACAAGGAGAAGCTGTAACAAGGTTATTGGGGCCAGTTGGCTGAGACAGCACCGTCTGGGCAATGTACTCCCAGGGCTGGGGTGCTCCAAAAAGGACTCTGGCCAAACTGTGATAACACCACTTGGATGATGTTTCTTCAATTATCACAATGAAAAAAAAAAAAAAGATGTTTAGAAAAGCCATTTGGGAGATAGAAACCTAAGGAAAGCCTAAAGATGTTTGATATTGCCCTCAAGCGAACTGGGACAGGGAGAAAGCTTTCAAAATTCCCCCTATATGCAAAGTAGAGCCAATATCAAGCACAAAAGGTCAAAGTGCCTCTGGGAGGCAAAACAAATTTATTTAAATTGGCTAGGGTTAAAAACACCTATTTGTTTGTTCTAGACTGCCTGTCTCACTTAGGCATGTGAAGACAGAGCAACCAACCAGTCCCCTGATCACACCAAACCCATTTTAGCCACTCGTGGTGTGTCTGATGCATTTCACAGCGCACAGAGCAGGTCTGGAGGAGGCAAATGTAGGTATGGAATCACGTCTCCCTCCTCTCACTTATTCCCAGAGGCTGGTGCAGAACAGAGCACTGGAATGCTGGGAGGACCAGCCAATGGTGGATCCAAACCATGGAGTCATCCAGCAAAGTTTGGTCAGTGTTTCCCACCCAGGGAACTGCACAGTCTTTTTTGTGATGGAAAATGGAGACTGTGTGGTTGGAAATTATCTCAGAGTTCTGAGACACTTGGGAATATAAACAAAAAACAGCCCTTTAGGAGCTGCCATGGTCCCTGGGGTTTCCATCACGGAGCTGTGGGTGGTGGGAACAGTGTGGAAGGTCACTTGGGAGCACATCTGGAGTGCAAGGAAATCCCTGACCCCTGCTCTCCATCTCTCAGAGGACATCCACACAGGACACAGAGTTAAGTGTGTCACCTGTGGGCACATGGACATTGGGGAAGATGGGGAGAAGCAGAAATAAGAGCCCTGCTGCTGCCCAGTATCAGCAGGGCTAATCTGAGGTGTCAGTGCAGGAAGGCTGACAGCCCAGCTGCTGTGTAGGCTTAAATGAAATGCACTATTGGGGCCATGCTGCTCCAGAAGCCTGGAGGAGAGAGGCTCGTCCTGGATGAGGGTGGAAGAGCTCCCTGCTTCCCTCCTGCCATTTCCCTGTGTCTCCTCACTCTGCTCTTCTCTGGCAGAGCTCTCTGCAGGCACAAAGACCTGGAGAAGTTTCCTGTTACAGTGGTGAAGGGCAGACACAAGTCTTGATTTCCAGCATTCATTGCTCAGCTCGGAGTCTTTTGAAGAGTGCCACAAGGTCACTTGGTGGTTCATCAAGATGTCCCCACCATGTGCTAGAGGAAACCCAGAAATGCATCTTCTCAGGTGGGGATGTTTTGGAAGAAAGGATATTGCATTGTGGGCCTGTTTGTCACAGTCTGCCAATGGATGTATTTTGATAGACATTGTTACATGGAAAAGCAGTTTGGAGTCCTTAAGTCTGGTGTTAACTTTGACCATGGGCAACTGGGCAGACTTTGCAAGGACCTGGACTAAAGTCTGTACTTCCACCTGTGGCTATTGCTCATTAAACTCACTTATGCACAGAACTCTTCTATATTTAAGTAGCTGTAGCTCTGTGCCTTGTTTGTGTTAATGGGTAACTCTGGGGAGTTTACACCAGCCTGAAGCAGCAACTGCTTCCGCAGTTGCAGGAGGAACATCCCAGCAGCTGTTCCTTAATGGTCCCCAAACATCAGCCCCGTGTCGTCAGACCTCCCACCTCTTCCATATGTGCAGTGTTCCATTAATTATTGCTATTTACGTTTTTGTGGTGCCCAGGGGCCTCCATGAGGAGCAGCTTTTGTGGTCCAGAAATAAAAAGAAATCATGCAGACCCTCATGTGAAAGGCTTCCTGTTCGGAGAGACACAGTTCAACAGAGAAATGGGATCAGCCTGGAGGATTTTCTTGTTCAGGCAAAAAAATATCACAAGGAGGCAGAGTGGAAGGAAAGTTATGAGGCAATGGGAGGAGGAGCAGAAAGGGAGTGATGAAGAGACAGAAGAGGAGGGAAAAAATGAGATGGTGAGAGCAAAGGAAGGATGGGAATGGAGGAAGAGGAAGAGTCTGGGAAGGGGAGAAAGGGTAGAGGAACACGAGGCTGGGCAAGCAGGCACTGAGCCTGAACAGTCGTCAGTGGCCGTGTCTGGACATCCAGACTCCCGGCTGTGAAAGGACATCAGACCACCCAGATTCTATGTTTCAAACGTTGTTTTGAATCCTAGAGCTGCCTGCAATGCTCCACAGAGCAGTTCCATCTTAGAGCGCTGAGTGGACGGGACTCACTCCGCTCCAAGCCCACTGAGGTTGCCAAAGGATTCACAAGCCAACTTATCTCCATAAAACAGACATGTTTGTGTCACAGATGAATGAAATCTCTTTCAGATAAAAACCCCATGAGGGGTCCTGAGTGTTGTAATCACTTTTCTATGAGCACAACAGATTTTTCCAGCTGTGGGGAACATCTGGAAGAGCCCTTCATCCCACTGCAGGCCAGCACTCCATCTCCATCAGTAGGAGCTCTTCTCTTGCACAGCTCACTGGCAAAGCAGCTGAGGGGGACATGCTAGAAGAGGGATGTAAGAAAACCCACCTTTTTGGAGTCACTGTGCTCCAAGACAGGGCATAAGGGGACACTGAGGATTAGAAAAGGGGTTGTGGAAAGATTAGCAGGTGTTTGTTGCCTTCTAGGCTCTAGAAGAAGCTGGCAGCCTAACATGGGATTTTGAATAAGTATGTGGAAAAATTAATGACATGTTGCTGGTGGGAAATCACATCAGGCTAAAGAAAAATGGCTTGTGGTATTCTTTCCCAGGCACCACTATGGGAGATGGGAATGGGGCTGGAAGGACCCTTGGTCTGAAATAGCTTTTCCATCCTTAGGTTGCACCAACCAGCTGTGAGTCCCTATTGCTGGTTAAGAGACCATATCCCAGGAGATAAAGAGTTTGTGTTGTGAGCCCGGTTTGGGGAAGCTTTGTGCTCCTGGCCACTGAGTTCCCACAGGCTATCAGGGCTGGCAGGGTTCCTTTTGGAATTTTTAACCCCTGAGGAAGGAGGCAAACCCATGGCCCACCTCCTGTCTGATCCTCCTTTGGCTGCTTTGTGAACACAATTGAGCTGTGACTCAGACAACAAAAAAGGACCTTTCCTCCCCTGTGTAGTCAGTGGACAGGGCTGTGCACCTACAGAGGATGATTCAGAGCATCTTGGATGCCTAAAGCCCTTTGATTTTTGGAAAATCTTTCTAAATTGTCTGAAATCGTAAAGATTCCTACGGCTGCTGAAATCACCTATGACTTACACTAAACAGAGGAGGGAGAAATATGGACTGGGGCACTTAGAAGTGATAGAATTAGATGAAAATGTCGTGATTCTTCCTTACATTACACCAAATTACATCAAGGTTGGATTTCAATTAGCTTTTGGGTCCCTTCCAACTCAAGATATTCTGTGATTCTGTGGTTCTACATAACGTGGAATTGCAACTTTCCTGGTTTTTAAAGGGATTCGAATGTATAGAATAACCAAAAAAAGATAAAAATTATGAAGGCAGAAACTCTTTGTGTCTCCTCAGGCATAAATGCTGTCACTCAAGCAGAGTGAGAAACTACTCAGAGAGAAGCATTTTATGGGAAGAATAAAGAAGAGTATAATCATATCATTGCAAGCCAGAAGAAGGGGAAGAGTCTTAAGTGAAATCACTCAGGTCTGCAGCCAAAACACTGCAAAGTGGGGACTAGAAAGACCTTGTGAAAGGCTTGGACAGCCAGGAGTTATATCAGAAGGCTTGAAAACCTTTTCACAACCGATTGTGAAAGCTTGTCCAGCTCCCGAGTAGTGACGGAACACACACATTTCCCAGCATTTTGGAACAGTGACAATGATTTCTTTTATTTTTTTTTTCATTTAATTCCTGGACTCTGACATTGTCTGGTGATGGTTGGTGGAGAAGTGTGACTTCCTGAAAAATGCAGGACACAGACTGGTGGTTTTTCCATGTGCTGCTCTGCTCAGTGAGACTGGCTGGGACTGCAAACAAGTGATTTTCTTTCAATCCAAGGGAAAAAAAGCCTTTAGTGACCTGAACTATTTGTAGCTGCCTGGCTTCATGTAATTTGTCAATCTTACTTTTGTCCATTACCACCCCCATTTGAAACACTCTTCCCTAAATGAGAAGTACAAGAGTATTGTGTATCATAAAGGGTTTGTACACATTATAAATTAGATTAAAATTCAAACAAACACCAAAAGACTTCTAATGATGACACCTGAATGATTTTTGAAGGCTGTGGAATAGTAGATTTAGAATATAATTATATTATGTATGTAAATGTAACCCACTGCTCCTGACTCGTTTAATAGTCTGAATTAAAAGCATTTTAAGCTCACAACTGTGAATCATCAATCCCAAATCTCTTTCTTTTACCAGAAATGGACACCAGGTCTGTCCAGCAGACAGCTTAGGTGTGCGTAAGCAAGCTTAGCAGAATGAGGCAAGTCTGGATCTACAGTCTGAAAGCCATTCAAATATTCCTGCTCTCATTCCTGAAACCCCATTTCACTGGTATTAATGTGAAGTCTGTGAGGTCATCCACATGCTAAAATGGAATTATCCATAACTGCTTCTCCATAAGCTTAAATCCCTAAATGAAATACTAAGGATTGGCTAACTTTTGAAGGTGATCATAGAAGGGGAAAAATTCCTTTGGCTGATGATGAGAAGAAGTCTGAGGTAATTTATTTCCAGGCACCACCACATGGTCTGTCCCTCTGCAGCTCTCCAGGCCAGTTGTCTGCATGGGCACTGTCTCCTTGAATAAATGCACTGAGAACAGGACAATCCTTCAGAGCAAAGTTTGGGCAACAGAATTTCCCACCATAAGCAGTTTTGCCTTTTGTACCTGACAGAAATACAACAGCAAAACTCAGGCTGTCACCAGAAGAGACTCAATCTCAACATTGGCTGCTGCCCAATCTACACAGGTAGACAAAAGATCTGTGTGGAAGACACGTGCCATGGACAAGTAATGCAAGCACCTGAGACACTTTGATATATTAATTATATTGTATTTATTATATGTTTTTTGGAAGGGAGCTGGTGGGAGAAGCAGGAAAACTCAAGCTGGAAGGAAGCTCAGGAGGTCTCTGGTCCAACCTCCAGCTCAAAGGAGATCAGCTCTGGAGTCAGACCAGGTTGCCCAGAGCTCCATCCATGCCATCCATGATGGCATTTGGAAGGTGACCAGCACTGGAGCAGCCACTCTTTGTCACTACACGGCTTGAGACCTATTCAAATTCTCTGATGTAATTTTAAGACAAAGGGATGACATTTTCCACACAACTTGTAAAGCTGCACATTTTGCCACAGTATAATGGCAAAGCCTGAATATACATAGATTTAATAATTAGTCACATTAAAGGAAGAAAGGCCATTCATTGGCTAATAAAAATAAATAGATGCAAGTCAGTAAGGTCACCCTTGTACTATGAAGTTGCATCAATTGCAGCAAAACTGCAGCCCTGAGCTGGGGACATGAGAAAAATTCTGCAAATAAGGATTCCTGACATAGATAAAGAGCCAGCAAATCTGCAGCACCAGCTCTTCTGATGTCCTAGAAGCTGTTTCCAAGGCAGAAGAGCAAGAACTGACACCATCTCCACACGAGTGCTGTGCAGTGGTTTCATTCTGCAAGGACACTTGTGCACCTCTTTGGAAACAGCCCCTCCCTGGGTGAGAGCAGACCACACTCCAAGGAAATTCCATTTTTTGCCACCAAGTTTTTACAGAAACCACATTAGGTCACACATGAGCTCACACAGAACTTTCACAAATGCATATTTTGAAGGGTTTAACATGTTCACAGAAGCGTTGTTGATGGTGATACAATAAAACTCTGCAATAACCTGCCAAGGGAAATTTCAGAAATATTCTCATCTGAGTCATCTCCATGAGATGGAGAAAAGCTTTCAAATGAATGACCAGTGTCTGAGGTGGAAAAATGACCAACACCACACCACATACACACATAACAAAAGCAAAGTGAGATCCTTCACATCACTTTCTGTTGCATCTTTGTTGTTGTCACAAGACCACACTATTGACTCAGTCTCCTTGTAGGGCCAAGAGGAAAGGTTGTCAAACACAGCACGTCAAACACAGCACTTCCAATTTGCAGGAGATTTCAACATTTTCAACTTGTATTCTTCTTAGGTTTGTTGCAATTCTAAGAAAAATAGGCTTTTGAGATGTCCCCAAGAGCAAAAATTTTGTAAAAATTGCATCCAGAAACACCAACACCAGGAATAATAAGAAATAACAGTGACTGGGGTCAGTAGCTGTTGAGAAATGGGTTTCATCACCTTGTTGCTCAGTGATGCAAATCTACACTCTCTCATAACAAGACTTGCTACCAAAAAACTTACTTCATTTAAATTCCTATCCACAGTCATGTGTTCACTTACAACTCACAAGAACAGATCATGGAATTAGAGTATGGTTTGGATTGGAAGGGACCTTAAAGCTCTTGAAAGCCATGGGCAGGGACACCTCCCACTATCCCAGGCTGCTCCAACCTGGCCTTGGACAATTCCAGGGTTGGGGCAGCCACAGCTTCTCTGGGAACCCTGTGCCAGGGCCTGCCCACCCTCACAGGGAAGGATTCCTCCAATAGCCCTAACATATATTGATGGGTAAATGAAAATGTACTCTTTCCAATGACTAACTGTGCACATGGAAATGAATGCAATTCCCTGTATTTGAGAGGCAAATACGTGCCTGGAAATATAGGAAAACATCATCATCATCATCCAGCCCAGGACCACACCCTCAAAAACTCTAGGAACTGCAATCAAATACTCAGAGGAACTCACTCTCCCTAGAGAGGGAAGGCAACAGAGAATAGAAAATCTTTTAATCCTTTTGTCTGTTGGATGTCCAAACACACCCTCCTTGCCCATACCTTCTTTCCATACAGTGGAAATAAAACTATCACACACCAAGTAGTAGCACAGGACTGTTTACTTTGAAAAGGAACTTTGCAAAGCCATGAACTAATATCTTCTGTTCTCCTTAGGTTTTTGGTGTTTACCAAGTGACTCACAGATAGGCATGTAAACATGGATTAATCCATTATACCAGAGTATGCAAATAATGACTCTTTTTCTCTAATTTGCCATTAAACATGGCATGTAAAGGTCACCCTGGCCCTACCGAAAAATGTCCAGGGATCTGCCCAGGCCTGCAAAATATCAACAGCATCATGTAATCATATCAGAGTTAAACTCAGCCTCCCAGAATAAACACTTTTTAAAACTTTTTTTTCACGTGTAAGCAAAGTTTCCAAGGCTTCTTCACTTCTATAAACGTTCATAGCAGCTCTAAATACTCTCTCCTGGCAACCCATGGTTCAGTTGCAAACATTTATCCAAATATCATCCTGGTTATTTGACAGGGTTAACAGCCAGGTAAGAAGCTGGAGACAGAGTACTTCCCCAGTACAGCAAGGAAACAGAAATTCAGGTGTCTCAATGTCCTTTTAGGCACAAACAGAGAAGGAAATCTCTGCCTTGAGGTGTTTTCTCTGTTCAAGACTGAAAGCAAGTTCTCACAAAAATAGGAAGTGTGTCAATCCACAGCAGGCCTGTCTAGACTGAGCTCCAGGACAAGGAGGCAGTGGCAGGGCAGGGACAGCCAGGACACGGGGCCCAGGGGTGCAGGGGTGGCATCAGGAAGGCCATAGCTCACCTCAGGCTGACACTTGCAGGGGATCTCAAGGGCAGCAAGAAGAGTTTCCACACCTACACATGGGCAGTAAAATGCTGGACAAGGGAAATGTGGGCCTGTGGCAGAGCGGGACAGAAGATTCAGTGAGAGATAAAATGCAAAGCATTTTGCAGTGCACAACAGCTATTGAACAAATAGCCCTGGCCAAAGAAAGAGTTTAGTGTACTGACAAGAATATCCCACTTCCAAGGATCTGCCTCTCCAGCCCTTTGTCCAGCAAAAGACCTGTTGCATAGAAGAGAAATTTTCGTTTCTCACATATTAATATAATTAGGCATAAAAAAATGAAGTCAATATTTCTGCATTCTAACAGAAATCTCTGCAGAAAAACAATTTGCTGGAGGGTCGTTGAAGAAGCTTTAGGTGGCACTGAATTGTCATTGACAACCTGGATGATGACATAGCAGCTTGAGAGGTATTTGTTCGTCATGGAACTTTTGTCAAAGGGGGATATTTTAGCTGGGAACAGAATTGTTTTGAGTGGAGGATAAATGACACCAGCTAAGCCATCTCCCTTACTTGGGCTTATTTTTAAAAGTTTATAACCCAAGAATAAGCCTGACCTATCTAAATAAACCCGACATCTATCTAAAATAACCAGAAATATAAAATCTAACCAGATTTAGGGGAAGTCATGGAGTTTCTGGGCCAGCAAAAAATATCCATTCAAAGGTGGTAGCAAGGTCAGCAGAGCACCCCCACTGCCCAGGGTGCTGTCCCACCACACCTGAGGAGGTGGCACCTGGGCAGGGCAGGTCACACAGGGTCACACTGAGCCTGGAGATCACCAGACAAACCTGGAGAGATGGGGAAGGCTGGGATAAGCCCATGGAGGTGATTGGGGTGGTCCTTAGAGGACCAATGGTGGGGGCTCGAGTCAAGGTCCCTTGCACAGGAGGAAGAACCTCCCACCTCTGCCAGGTTTCTCCCACATCTGTCACCATGGTCTGCACCACAGCACAGGTAGCCTGACCTTGGAGGGGGGAAATTTCATTTATGGCCCTGAAAACTGAACTTGCCCAGGCAGATCCTGGGAATACCTGTCCTCCAGTGGCAGCAGGAGGTGGTAAGAGGGAGAAGAGTAATCAGTCCCTTGACCTCCAGCTCTCTTCTGCTGCAGAACAGGTCGATTGATTTGCACAGGTCAGGGATCCATCCAGGAATACACTCTCTGCTCATGGCTCCAAGGTAGGCTCAGATTGCACTTCAGAGGTGAATTAAAGCTGACTGATGTTCAAGTGGTCGCAGTCCAATTCCAGAATTCATGCCAATTCCAGAATTCAGTTAAAATACTTGTAGAATATTAACTTGTCCCTGTCTTCATCATTTCTGCTGGATTTCAAAGGGAGCCATTGGGAAAGCTACTCCTTTTTAAAGAAGAAAAAGTCGTAAGATTAAAATTATATTTCAGCTCCAAAGGATTTCAATCGAACCCAGTCATGCCGATGTTAAACCTGAAAAGTGTTTTTCAGATGGAGCTGAAACTTTTCCCAAATTTTAATAAATCTGTGCATCTTACAGCTGTGCAGATAAATACATTCCCAGTGACAACATCCTGAGAGCTCTGAAACACACACATTGGCAAAGTTATCCAGCAGTCTGCCTTAAATACTACTCCAATTCAAATAGGTTAATTTAAAGAAATTTAAATAGACTAATTTAAAGAAAATACAGTCTTAATCTTTTCTGTGCAATTTTAAATACACAGTTCAGGTAACTCAGTTGATTTTAAAAAAAAAAGGACTCAAACAGAGCAGAAACATCACCAACTCACAATTTGCTTAAGCAATGACAGCAATAAAATAAGTTGCAGTCAGAAGAACGAGTTGTAATTTAATTTTGTTGCCTTCAGCCATTGCGTAGTATGTTGCAATGTATTTCACTCTGAAACACTTCCTGTTACAGTAGCAAGTGTAAATCATCCCATTTCTGTTTATAATGTGCATAAAAAACATTTTTCATGCATAATAATCCCACAACCCATGGTGAAAACAGGTGGATCTCATTTTATTCCTTGTCCAGTCACTGATGACAGTAAAACTATTGGCTATAAAAGAAAACAAAGAAAAATACTTTGGCCTGCATGGTGTTTGGGAATCTGTTTTCTTTTACATCCTGCCTAGGGCAAGGGAAAAAAAATATTTAATTCAAGTGTTTTTCCTCTAAGAGTTCAGCAAGGACAATAGGAATAATGCAGTGCAGTTATGGCCTCTGAATGTGCAGCCTCCTTAAAATGAAGAATCTGGGCAGAGTTTGGAAGAAAAATGCAGAACAAAAAGAAGGAGAACCTCAGCCCATAGGTCCCATTGTCTGGCTCAGGGAGGAAAGATACATCCACAAAGCAGATCCTGACACTATTCCCACCTCTGCTGCCAATCATCAGTGCCCTCACCAGGACCTGGCTCTGGGATTACCTTAGGGAAGTTTCTTTGTACTACTGTTCAAGCTGAGAAGATTTTAGTACCTGGTTTTAGTTTTCATTAGAATCTACCTAATCTACTTAAGGGACTAGCAGAGCGAAAAAATGGGTTTGAAGCCCAAACCTCAAAGGGATTTGAGGCTCCCCAGTGTGAGCAAAGACTATCAGCCAAGGAATTGGGTGTAGAAATGGGCAGGACAGTGATGATCTGGACCTGAGTGACCCACCCTCTTTGCTGCTTCTGGGCAGGAGGAAGGTACAAGGCGCCACACATGGTCACAAGCCCAGAGAGCTGTGCCGTGTCCATCCATGGAGGTTTTCAAGATCCCGCTGGTTCAAACCCTGAGTGACCTGCTCTGACCCCGGAGCTGACCTGCTCTGAGCAGGAAGTTGGACAGAGTCCTCCTGAGATCACCTCCTGCCCGAGTCACCCCTGACCCCGTGCCATAGAGACGGCCCTTGGTGCAAATATCAAACATCATCCAGCAAACATGGTATGTCGCCAATCTTTGGCACAGCTGACTTCCTGCACTTATGCAAAGGCATTTCACATTCCACATATGCTCCATGAGCTCCAGAAGGATCATCAGGCTGACTACATGAAAGGTTTCCTCCCCCTTACACAACCGGTGACTTAGCAGAGTTACACATCGATTCTCTCAACTCCATAAATGAAATACAGTTTTCGTGGATTTCTGCCCTTTCCCCACGACCACATGCAGTCACTGTTTAGATGTGTTGACCTATGCTGCAATACCCAGTGCTGATCATGCAGTTATCAGTGTTGTCTTCATTGTCCATCCACTTTCTATGCAATTGAGAAAAAAATACCTATATAAAGGTCAGGTCCTCCTTGGCAGCAGAGAACAGCTCTGATCCAAGCAGTGACACCCATCTACTTTGCTGTTACTAGCTTTCCATAGGAATGGGATCTGGGAAACCTTTAAACATTATGGAGAAAAAGAAATGCTGAAATTGCAACCCGAAGTATTCCTCTGGTCTCTGAGGGCAGAAAGAGCAGCCCCATGTTGGCGTGCAAAAGGTTCATTGACCTTGACAGAGGCAATACCACTTGGTGGCCAGGCATGGGAACGGGCTGCCCAGGGCAGTGGTGGAGTCGCCATCCTGGAGGGATTTAAAAGAGATTTAAATGTGGGGATACAGGTTAGAGATGGCTTTGGCAGTGCTTGGAGAAAGGTTGGATTCCATGAACTTAAGGGGCTTTTCCAACTTTAACGATCCTATGAAACCCTCAGGGTTAGCCCTCAGCCCATAACCCCTGCAGAAATGCCCAATATTCAACATTATCGTTGAAGCCTGTGGGTACTTCTACAAAGGTACGAAATCTCTTCTCAGTAGGAGCCTCACTATTCCATTGCCAATAGCAAACTTGCTCTCCCTGTCAGGAGTAACCAGAGCAGGGACAACCATGCCATGTCTTGCCCAGAATGATCACCAAACCAGGGGAGGGCTGCTGGGGGACAGCAGGTCTGTGCTCAGGAGTGCACTGCTCATTTTAAATACACATACCATAAAGGGATGAGACACATTTGCTTTGGCTGAGGGCAGTTGCACTTGTTTGTTCTGATTTTATGATCTGCTGCATTTCACAGCTTAGGAGTTCCTTGATCTCTATAAGCCCTGTCATAATTTCAAGGATAATTTAAAGGATTATTTCCTTCATCCCTCATGGCTTGGTGATGGACATTGGCTTTGCAATAGCTAAATCCACAGGTAGAAAAATCAATCTTTTGGGTCACTGCTTGAGAAATCAGGGTCCTCTGCATACCATGCTTGTAGATCCCTGACAGCAGCACCAGAGGGAAGAAATTGCAGAACTTGATGAAACTTAATTCCAGCTCCACCAAAGCTCACAAGCCGTTGTATCAAGTCCACATGGGGTTGTTATCAAGCTCAAGTTACTCAAGAGGACAAGCTCTGCAATGAACCTGGTTTGCATCATACCCCTCCCCCTGCCCTTTCTCTCAGGTCCTTTCTATAAAGGTTTAGAAGTGTTTTGTTGTTGATGAACACGCTGTTCTGAACCCAGAGATTGCACTTATTTCGCTTTTCAGAGTTTTTGATAAGATACATAAAAATGTTTCATAAAGCCCAAATCTCTCCCTTCACATGATTCAGTAAAGTCAGTGGCTAAGTTTGTTCCTAAGGGCAAGGCAAAAGACATTAAAGGCTCTTCTTCCCTAATATCTGCATTTCAATCAAGTTATTCATATCATTAATGTCAAACTTGCATAGCAAGTTCTACACACCAGTAAAAGTGCAATAAACAATTTCCCCTGTCTCTGTCCTTCACCAGAGCAGATAGCAAAGGGAAATGCAAGTTATTTCAACCATTTTTGTAGCTGTGTGTTTGCTGGTGCTTGACAAACACATTAATGTTTGACCAAAACTCTGTCAGTTCGATTCTCTTAATCCATTTCAGAGGAAGGATCACTGGTTTTATTAGGAAAATCTTTGCTGTTTCTTAGTATAAGTTAGGAATAAATATATTCCACTGTGAATCTAGATGGAAAAGAGCAAACCAGCCCTCTGAAAGGAAATCACTGAATATCTGACTGGGTTTGAAGACTCCTGCCCTCCTCATGTTTTATTTACCACAGTGTGCCATTATAGAGTTAATGTATTCTCTCCATTCAGCAGGTTATGGCAAGCAACAGAAAATACCTGACCATTTCCAGGATCTGGGACTGTGGGACAGGCAGGGAAAGCTTCCCAAAATCAACTGACTAATGCAGATTTTAGCAGGATTTTAGAAGAGCGGAAGCTCCGTTCGTCATCTCTGCTCTCATCAAATGGGAGTTAAAGGTAACATTTTTATGATTTCAGGGAAATTTAAACAGTTCCTGGACTGACTGGCTGTGTGCAGGCAGTGACTAGAAAAAAGGGGAACCCCAACATTTCCTTGAGAGGGCTTTTTTTAGCCAGCCAAGGGGCTGATGCAAGAGGCTCTTGTGCTCTATCTCTCTGCAATGCAAAGTGCTGCTCCAGGCCTGCACACCCCCAGGGGCACTTGACGGGGCCATCTGGGATTTGCAAGCCTTCCTTTCTCCCAGCAAGGAGAGGAAAGAGCTCATTGACCCTTTAACCTGCTGCGTGGGGGAACAGGAGTCAGGACTGTGGGGAAGCAAGGAGGGGCTGTCAGGCTTTGCTGGGCAGGGAGTGCCAGAGTGGGGCAGTGAGTGAAGGCTGAGCATTGGGAACAGCACCAACACCCACCAGCCTGCAGGACACTGAAGTCAGACCTCAGCAACTTCCTCACGTGGGGCAGCTCCAATCTCTGCTCTGTGAGAGCAGGGACAGGACCCAGGGCAGGGTCAGGTTGGATCTCAGGGAAAGGTTCTCCCCCCAGAGGGTGGTTGGGCACTGCCCAGGCTCCCCAGGGTTTGGGCACAGCCCCAAGGCTGCCAGAGCTCCAGGAGGGTTGGGACAGGGTGGGATTGTTGGGGTGTCCTGGGCAGGAATTTGGGCTGGNCCAGGAGGGTTGGGACAGGGTGGGATTGCTGGGGTGTCCTGGGCAGAAATTTGGACTGTGGGTCCTTTCCAGCTCAGGATAGCCTATATTCAGGATAGTCTATGACTCCTGATCCAGGCTGTCATAGAGTCTATGTTATGGACATAATCTAAAAGAACACCCTTGTCTAAGTGGCAAAGAGGCCTTTCAGAGGGCATCCTGGGTGGATCCTGGCTGAAAAGCCACAGACTAACATGGTGCAATGGGAGACCCACCTGAAGAGGCTGGTTTTGGTATAAATCCTCAGATCAGCTTCCTACAGGACCCTCAAAGTTGAAATCATCACGTATTTCCCTGAAAAGTGAACACCAAGATGTGATATAAAACTTATTTGGTGTGTGAGACTTCCCCAAAAAGCTCCTTTACCTTGTGTTTGGGAGGTCACCAAGGTAAAGCATGTCCACAGGAGGAGGAAAAGGTGTTTTTTGGAAACCTCTGGCAGTCACATATGGACCAGCCAGAGCCAGCTCAGCCATTGTGCTGAGAACTCAGACACACTCTGGAAATTTTCCATGCTTTGGAGAATTCTCTCCCAAAGGCTGATGCTGCTGAAGCAATGTTTTCTATAAGTCAATCAACATGAAACCTTTTGCTGTAGCTCAGCTGAAAAGTCATCAAGAAGAGACCTGTCTTCCCTTTCTCTCCCACTGGGAACAGGAAACTCCAGACAGTGGGTTTTTTTCTTCCTGTATGGGCACCACAGGAACAGTCCTTTCCGGGAACACCAAGTTTCACCCTTTTTTCCTTCAGTTTGCAAGTATTTTTCATAGGAGAAAAGTTCACATGCAGGACTGTCACCACAAAACCTCACATAAGGTATTGATGTTGTAATCCTCAAGTTTAACCCAAAATTCCTGGAAGTGTGCTGTAAACACAGTGGTGGGGAAGCAGATACACCTCAGCTGATGTTGGCAAAAAAAGGGGAAAACCGCTGTTAACAAGTGGAGGATAATTGTTGGGGATTGTTGCAGTTCATGCAAATTTTTTCCAGTAAGAAGAAGATCCCTTTCCAAGAAGGGTCTTTATTCACTGAGACTGAACTCTGGAAAACTTACACCATGTAGATCCAGAGAAAAAAATGTCCAATATTGATCTACTTTTCAATTCCAAGATAAGACCTTTTAATTAGTCTCCTTTCAAATGGAGACCAGGATGAGGGATGGGACATCACAATGGCCTCCACATCCACCTCACCTCTACAGCTCAGACCCCATTGTTTGTCTGCATCTGGGTCCACCCCTGTCATTGAGTCCTTCCAGAACCTCTCTTCACTGATGTAAAAGTTGCTTTCCTCAAGCAAATTGTGAGTTATCTTGCTGCCAACATGTGAGTGAAAATAAGGAGTGTAAGCTTGATGATTAACAAATATTAAAAAGCCTGCAAAGATGAGCATTTGTCTTGGTTGCTGCCTTTGTGCCAAAATTCAGCCTGAAAAACAGACTGAGAACTTCTCAAAATTATCTAAATATATTATCAAAGGGCTGGAGCCCCCCTGGAGGCAGGTTGAGAGAGCTGGAGGTGTTCAGCTTGGAGAAGATAAGGATCCAGGGAGACCTTAGAGCTCCTTTCAGGGCCCAATGGGGCTCNATCTACTTTTCAATTCCAAGATAAGACCTTTTAATTAGTCTCCTTTCAAATGGAGACCAGGATGAGGGATGGGACATCACAATGGCCTCCACATCCACCTCACCTCTACAGCTCAGACCCCATTGTTTGTCTGCATCTGGGTCCACCCCTGTCATTGAGTCCTTCCAGAACCTCTCTTCACTGATGTAAAAGTTGCTTTCCTCAAGCAAATTGTGAGTTATCTTGCTGCCAACATGTGAGTGAAAATAAGGAGTGTAAGCTTGATGATTAACAAATATTAAAAAGCCTGCAAAGATGAGCATTTGTCTTGGTTACTGCCTTTGTGCCAAAATTCAGCCTGAAAAACAGACTGAGAACTTCTCAAAATTATCTAAATATATTATCAAAGGGCTGGAGCCCCCCTGGAGGCAGGTTGAGAGAGCTGGAGGTGTTCAGCTTGGAGAAGATAAGGATCCAGGGAGACCTTAGAGCTCCTTTCAGGGCCCAATGGGGCTCCAGGAGAGCTGGAGAGGGACTGTCAGAGGGCAGGGTTACACGAGATACTGGCTGTGCTTCCATATGTTCACTCAGTGTGGGTTTTTTTGACTATTTGCTTACTGTCATTCCTATCATGTAGGATTTCAACCTCCCATCTGAGCATGGAGAGAACACAAACACACACAGATCAATAAGTGACAACATGTTAAGCCCATTAATTAAGTGTTTGGCTTAAAAATGTACATCCAAATGTGGATTTTAACCAACTACAGCTCCCTATGGCTGACACTACAATGGCTGGGGACTGAAGTTATTAAACTAATGAAAAATCTTTGGGTTTCTGCATCAGTTTGGCTTCAAGCTCCTTATTCAAATTGTTTCATAGTTAAAGAACATGAACCAACCTAATCAAAAGACCATATGCATATTTATGAAGCACTGCACGAAAAGAAGTGTGGACTTCCAGCCATTGAACAAGACCCTTGCCTTGCCAACCACCCCTAAAAGTGCAGCACAGGTTTTCATACCTCTTAGACTAGACCTTTTACCTTCCTTCCAGGATTGGAAGAAAAGGAGGAAAGAAAGACACCTTTTAGTGACTTTCCCTTTCCAACACCACAAGTAATCTGGGGTGTCTCCATCTCCACTGTCCATCTGAAATGGCCTCATGTCCTGCAGCAGGTCCTCTCACAGGTCAAGCCTATTTCTACCTACTTTCCCCCTCTCAGAGAAGAGAAAAAAGGTCCTTCCATCAGTGCTCCTACATCCAGCATCTGCAAATGAAGTTATCCCTCACTGCAAACGTTTGTGATTGTTATTCCCACAGGCCTAGTTTACTATTTAATAACCAATTTTAAGAAATCTTTTCAATTCAGTCATTCGGTAAAGCTCAGACATGGAAGCAGGGAGATATATGGCAATTCCAAAGCCATAGGGGAAAAAAAAAGTATAGTAAAGNGAAGCACTGCACGAAAAGAAGTGTGGACTTCCAGCCATTGAACAAGACCCTTGCCTTGCCAACCACCCCTAAAAGTGCAGCACAGGTTTTCATACCTCTTAGACTAGACCTTTTACCTTCCTTCCAGGATTGGAAGAAAAGGAGGAAAGAAAGACACCTTTTAGTGACTTTCCCTTTCCAACACCACAAGTAATCTGGGGTGTCTCCATCTCCACTGTCCATCTGAAATGGCCTCATGTCCTGCAGCAGGTTCTCTCACAGGTCAAGCTCAAGCCTATTTCTACCTACTTTCCCCCTCTCAGAGAAGAGAAAAAAGGTCCTTCCATCAGTGCTCCTACATCCAGCATCTGCAAATGAAGTTATCCCTCACTGCAAACGTTTGTGATTGTTATTCCCACAGGCCTAGTTTACTATTTAATAACCAATTTTAAGAAATCTTTTCAATTCAGTCATTCTGTAAAGCTCAGACATGGAAGCAGGGAGATATATGGCAATTCCAAAGGCGTAGGGGAAAAAAAAGTATAGTAAAGTTATGGGTGGAATTTATGGTCAGTTTTTCACAACAAGGCTGAGAATCTGAAGTCTTGGACTCCCTTTCACAGAATAATGGTTTTGGGGTAAAATGCTCAGGTGTAGTGGTCACACCCATCCCAGCCTTGGGATTTACCCTGCGCCCTCCATTCTCCAGTGACCTTGACATCTCCCAACCAATGTGAAATAAAGTACAATAAATATCAGGGAGCACAACCCCATTTCCCAACAGCTGGCACAGATGAGAAGCCAGAGCAATGAACCCCTGCAGACCTGTCTAATTATGTGATTTCATTCACATACTCTCTGTGTGGTGTGTGCTGAAGGAAAAACTCCAGCACTTCTGAGGCACCCATCCATCATCCACGTGTTAATCCCAACAGGATTGTCAGGCTGTCCCAACTGCACCTCCTTGGTCCTGCATTGCTCAACTCGGGCTGGATTTAAACAGTGACTCAAAGTGTAGGCAATGGCTTCTTCCACGCTGCAAATGCACATGGGGAGAGGTCAGATGATCCCACACCTGAGTGCTCTTCCCTGGATGTGGGAAGGGTGGCTCAGCCTGGCGAGGCTTCAAAACCACACGGTCCTTTGGGTGGGGAAAGCACGGAAAAGGTTCGTGGGAGATGAAACACCACTCACACCTACACACACTGACTTGTCACAAGCCTTCCTTGGCCAAACTCACACAGAGCTTCCTGCAACAACACTGCAGATGCTCCAAAACACCTGGCCTTGCAAATCCAAGAGAACAAGACAATTATTTTCAACCACCAGCCCTTTCCGAGAACTGGACCCAGTTTCTTCTGAGAACTGGGCTCCCTCATTGATCCAGTTCTACCTGTCTTCTGAGGATTGGACACTCTAACTTGCCCAGTTCTAGCTCCTTTCTGAGAACTGGACACCCTAACTGGCCAGACTGGAAAGCAGGATGGTTCCCAGCCTCCCAGTCATTGCCATGACAGCTCTCCCAAAACCACAGACTGGTCACTGGGATTCCCAGTGGCTCCCTTTCTCAAGGGCAGGTAACCAGGCAGGTTTGTACCAAACCCCCGGATGCTTTAGCCATGAGTGCTTCACAAATGACATCTTTTCCTGAATTATTTGGGGTGTGGGGAAGCTTAACATCATGCCTCCCTTCTCCAGGGTCGGTTTCTTTAGCTGAAATGCATCATGGATTCCTTCCTTCTGTTTTTGACAAGAGTCTTCAAGGTCTTTCCAGTTTTCCCCCCAAAATTAGAAAGTGAACATCCCACTTCTGAAGATATGCCTATAATCCATGTTTATATGCCATATAAAAGGGTTTGATTCCACAACTGCCCAGTGCTGAAGGAGAACCACAATCAGGAGGAAGCGGCATGACCTGCAATAGGAAATTTGTCTTGAACAGCTCTGCAGAGTCCAGAAAGCAGCTGGTAACAGCCCAACTTGTATTTTTAACTGATGAGAAGGAACAGAAACCAGGATGTGGTTTCTTTTCAACTTCTCTCAGAAGATATAAACTTTTTAAAACACAGCCCAGAATTCTAAGGAAACAGTTCTAAGGAACTAAGGAAAACATCCAAAAACCCCAAGAAATCTAAGGAAAACCCCAAGGAAACAGGGAAAAAAAAGAACTTTATTCTTAATGAGACACTTGATTAGCAGGTTGTGTGAAACATTCCTACTGTACCTGGCCCTGTGTCTGACTCACAGGCACTGAACTTTCTCTAAGGATTAAGAGATACCTGCCCTTAGAAAAGTGAAATAGTGACGTTTGCTTCAGTGTTCATCACTTATTTTAATAAAAACCACCATGCAACAATGCTGCAGATGCTAAAAGTCTCTTTGACTGCTATTACCTCAAATCTGTCATGGGAAAGGCAAACCAATGTGAACTGCAACCTGTTCCCTTGCTTAACTCAGAGCAGGTCAATGTTCTCTGCTGCATTTATTTAACAAGCTATATGAATGTAAACCTGACCATCAATCAGTGTAACTGAGGTCTAAAATATTTTGTACTGTGGATAATTTTATGTTTTACCTCCACAAGCACAACTTCCACACAGCAGAATCAAACCATGCCAAAAACCAAAAACCCACATTTGCAGCCTGGTCAGTGCTGTTCTGTGGCTGGAGAGACCTCGTTCCCCTCATCCTGGGATTTTACAGTGCTCTGCAAACAAGTCATCATAAAACTAAGGACA
>VYZS01102541.1:0-12454 GCA_013400695.1 Neodrepanis coruscans | reverse complement strand
TGTGTCCCTGTACATGTGCAGTGCTTGGAGCTGGTGGGGAGGGCATGAATTGATTGCTGTTTCCTCAGTCCCTGCCCAAATAACCTTGTGATTGTTCTTCCACACCTTGGGTCTGAGCTCTCCTGGTAAATTGAGGCAGCAACACAAAAGATAGAATTAAGGACCTGAGTGGCCCGGGGAAGAGTTAGAGGGACATTTATGAGATGGCCAAAATGCAGAGAGGTGCAAAGACACAACTGCAGGGTGGATAAAAGTGCTGTGTTTTGTCAGAGGCACACACAGCAAAACAGATCTTGTGTTTCATTTGCCCAGGCTCAAACAAACGAGGGTGCAAAGTCAGGATTTTTCGGTTGCTGCACAGTCACCAGGAGATGTTCATCTCTCTGCAGTATGGCAGTCTGATTTCCTCTGCTGGAAATTGCTGCTTTAACTGGGCTTTTCTTTCCTTTTTCTAAAAATACAAACCAGTTTCTTTCTGGTCTGTCATTATGGCCTCTTTTTTAACAGCACTTCTCTTTCTGATGGATCTTCCTATTTTTTTATGCCTGGAATGAGTGTTGTTCCTCGTTCTGGGCTGAGCTTGGTTGACTCAAGCTGTCATGGAGATGGATAATGATACATTTTTTTGCATCAGCTTTTAATTTTGGAGCATGGGTGGAACTCATCCAAAAAAAGGGCCCTGCAGTCTTCCCAGCTTCATAATGGCTGAATACCAACTTCTTGCTGCTGGAGGTTTTGTAGGAGCATAGGCACCCTTGGGTGGTGTGGACATGGCTATGGATACTGTCCTGGTGGAGCCAGACCCCTGGGGTTGACTCCTTTCTGCCCACCTGTGCTCATGTCAGAGCAGTTTCCCACAGCCAGCACCTGCAGGAATCCCTCCAGCTCTTGGATGGAGTCGAGCCTGAATGCAAAAGGGAGCTTTGCAAACCCAGACCTTCGTGCCACTGGGGGAAGGAAGCCAGAAGTAAGTCAAGGGAACTGGCTGCCTCTGCTCTTCTCTTTGAATTGGTTTCCAAAATACATTTTTCCCAAAATAACTTAATTGTGTGTTTTTTGGGTTGGATTGTTCTATATTTGTTGATGAGCATTAAATTGACGTTTTCTGCGAATGGTCCAGAATGGGTTGCAGAACTCTGCAGAGCATCAGTGTCTCATTTAGACCCATCACTACGTGTGGCTGTGGTTGTCTTCTCTTCTGTGCCTTACTCTGCATTTCTTGACCTTGGATTTCACCTGCCTTGGCTTTTCAAGACATCCAGTTCTGAAGAGCCTTCTACAGCTCCTTGCACTCAGCTCCAGCTTTGAATACTCTGAATAAATTTGTATGGCTCAGCAAACTTGTCCTTTCACTATCCTCCTCCTTCCCAGGCTGTGTGTGAATATATCCCATTTATCCCATGGCAAGATCCTGCACCTCTACTTGTGAAAACCTGACCATCTACCTCTATCCTTGGAGTCCTAAATCCTGGTCAGTTATTAACCCACAAGAAGGCTTCCCCTTATTTTATCATCTTTCACATCTTTTTTCCCCCCTTCTTTATAGATTTTTATCCTAACAATTCTCCTACTGAGGCAATTTTTCAGGCTAATCCTTTATATGAAAGGATTTTGGTGGGGGAGCCTTCATAAATTTCTCTTTGGCAAACAACCTGGCAAAGGTTTGATTTATCTTTTCTTTTACAGTCTTGCATTCCTTAAATATGTCTGCTGCATTTCAGTCTTCTTTCAGTTTTCCAGATTCTTTGGCAGATTCCATATTCCTAAGGTTTTATAAAGTAATTCCCCCCCCCCCAGTTTGTGAGTTGTTCCTTAAGGGATTTTTTTTTAATTATTCATTAGGTTTTCAAATTTAGTTTGCTAAAATTTTGGGTTGGTTTGTTTGTTTGTTTTTTCCTCATCTAGATAAAATTTTTACCTTTTGAAGTATTGCCTTTTACTCCTGTAGTTTGTTTTTTAATAGTATTGCCTTGTTATGGCCATGTCTCAAACCATTTCCTTGCTCACAGGTGCCATGGAAAGTTCCCTTTCTTACCCTCCCACCTCCTGCTTTTAATGTCTTTCTGACAAACCTCACTTTTTCCGGTTTATTTTTCCCCAATTATATCTGGAAATTATAGTAGCCGTGTATTTGTTTGTTTTTGCCTGTGTTGCAAATAGATTGAAGCCAAGTTTATTACGGTTGATGTTACTGAAAGTTTGTGCTGTCAGTTTTGGCACCTTAGAGCTGCTCATGCTGCAGGATGAAGTCCAGAGCAGGTAGTTTCATTCTGCATTGCTTCAGGGAATAGTTAACGACCTAAACAAAAAATTGTGTCGCTGCTAATTAAAATCAGAGAGGCTCTCAAGGAGGGGGGTGGGTTATAATTGCAGATTTACAAGATAAGCTTTCACGAGCCATGTGCCATAAAAATTTGTGCGGTGGTTTATCTTTTGGCTTTACTGGCATTTCATGAACACAGCACAGTAATTCACGGTGTTGGATTTCGTGGGACAAAGACCTTTGGTTAAATGTGACTGAGGCGATCAGCCCTTCTACCCTTTCATTGCTGGAGCTCGGGTTTGAGATGGGAGTGGCTGCTCCTTGCCTGGGGTGCTCTCCCCATCATCCCTGTCCTTTCTGCTGCCCACAGTGTTTTCAAGATTGTCATGGCAATTTTATGTAATTCTAACGCATAAATGACTTGCTGATGGCAATCAATGGGACTGGGGAAGGATACGGAGGCGACACGTCAAGTAGCTGGGTGGAAATCAGATGGAAGAGATGTCTCCAGCCCACACCTCACCAGGACTCCTGGGGACGTTTATCTCCATTTTAGCCACCCTTTTCCCTGCCTGCTCCTTGGTCACAGGGCTGTATCTCTGTGGCAGGACTCTGAATCATTCTCTGCAGACCTTCCACATCCTGCAGTAAAGAGGAGAGGAGCTCTGCAGGCAGCAGCTTGCTTTTTGTGTCCAGCCTGCAGCATGGCCACCCCCAGCATCACCTGAATTAATGCAGAGTGTGCTGTGCTTAATGAGGGGCACTGAAGGAACCCAGAGCTGCTGAGCATCCTCGCCTGTGCAGTGTCCTCAGGTCCAGCACCTGCAATGTCCAGTGCCTCCTCTCCCTCCAGCTCTTCCCAAAGGGTCCAAGGCTGGGCGTCACCTGCACTGATGGTCCAAAGCTGACCTTCCAACTGCACCATTCAGTGGAAGAGCTACCATAACATCTTGCTTTGGATCTTCCAGACCCTTCTGAAGTGCCCAGAGAGAGGCAGAGAGAGATTAGATATCCCATGGCCTTTCTAATATCTCCATGTTCATCCCAGGCACAGTGGAACCAAGGCTCATGCTCTGCAACCTCCTGGCTCTCAGCAGCAAGCTGTACTGCACCCCTCATGCCATGCAGCTGGATGGCATTGTGATCAAGAAGTGGCTTCTACTCTGTCCCTGGAAGATTTACATGTGGTTTTCTGCTATCACAGAGGAAGCAGATTTCCCCTGTCACTGAAGCAGAATGGATATGGGACACCTCACTTATCCCCGAGAGATTTCGATGCTTTGAAGTTCAAGATCATAAATATTCTTAACAACAGTTTTATCGCTTGAAAAGGCGACCTGTTCAAACCTTGGAGCCTTCATAGTGCCTGCTCCTATAAAGCTATCCAAGAAGAAATCTCTTTGATCTGTATGGGACTGAGATCATTACCTGCAGACTCTTCTGTCAGGCCATTTTGCTGGTGGCTCTGAGGGGCTTGGCCAAAATCCTGGCAGTGATGGCCACACATTTCAGGCATCAACAGCTGAAAGCCCAACTCCCCAGAGGACCATGGGGTGGTCTGTAGGTCACTCATGTGGCTTGTGAGGGCTCATGTGACACATGCAAAAGTCTGCCCTGACTCCAGTTCAGGTCTTGGGGTTCATAGAGGGTGCTGTGGACTCTGGGGATCAGTTGTCTTGCATTCCATTGGAGATGTTCATTGTGGTCTGTGTAGGGTGTCCAGCAGACATCAGACCTCGGGGTTCTCTGGAGAGAAGTTTGGGATTGTTGGGCTGGTGAATGGGAACAGCCATTGCTCCGGGTTTATGTTGCAAAGCACCCTAAGGAGAATTACTCTTGGCTCAACAAGGCTAAGTTAGGTGCCAATTAAGTATTTATTTGCCACGTAGCAAAATTAAAATGGTAAAGAACAGGACAGAATAGAATAGAATAGGATAGAAAATAGAATGTTCCCAGTTGGAAGAACCTTCAGTGATCATCTAGTCCAACCGCAACTGATAATGATTCACAAACCTTTTTGTAAAGGCAGTTGAGCAGGAATGAAAATAAGCAAGTAAATGGTTATTTAGAGCTTAAATCAGTCATAAACCCCTCTTCTGGTACGTAGGATTCAGCTGATAAGATGGCAGATGCTTCTCAACAGCCGTGCCTGGTAGAGCAGCAGCGTGAGTGACACTGATGTGTTCGCCTGTTGCTGATTCTCAGTTGAACCAGACATGGTGCTAATAAGACAGAGAATAACTGGTTTGTGGTAATCAAGTAAATTGAAAAACTCCTGGTTCTTGTTACCTTTCCATGGATGGCATAGACTTCTGCATTTTAAATGAAGGGAAAAACCAGCAGCAGCTCTAGGTGTGTTATCTCCTGCAAAACCGTGGCACAATCTGCATGCAGCCCTGCTCTCCCCATGGCAGCATCATTCCCCTAGGGAAGGTTTGTGTTGTGGCTTGTGCCATTACTGCCTGGCAGCCCTTCCTTGAACCCCAGCCCAGCAGGGTGTAACAGGCAGGCAGAGGACTCAAGGATATCAGTTTCCTCTGTCTTTGTGAGAACAGGTGTGTGGGTGGAGGTTAAGGACCTGAATGATTGCCCAAATTGGGTGGAAGCCTCCAACAGGAACTCAAGTACACTGTCAGCATCAGGAGATGCACATTAGGGATGCCTCAGTCACTGGGAAAATGCCTGACAGAAGCTGCATCTTACTTGACGGGGATAAAGCAACCCTGGAGCACAAAGCTGCAGGAGAACAGGGTTTTGCCACTGCTCACAAAAGCTAGTTATTAAACACTGTGGTCTTTCACAAGAGTGCTTGTGTTGCCATCTAATAAAATACTCCCTGACAGTTTCTAGTCACCATTTTGTCTTTTCTGTTTTGATTTCAGCTGTGTGACATTCGCTGTTTTTTAACCCCTCACTACACACGTTTCCAACCCGATCTTCTTCCTGCAAGAACATCAGTGTAATTAATGGGGGGGACACTTGGATTTAAGCAGGTGCTGATTTTTAACTCTGTAACTGCTGCTTTTTTTTTTCTTTTTTTGGTCAAATCAGAGCTTGATACAGAATTCCCTCTGTTGGATGTAGCACTGTAAGAGCTATGAAGTTGCCCCCAATGAAACTCCCAAGCTCAGGGTATATCTGAGCATCACTAGTGTGAGATTTTCAGTGCACAGGGTTGAAACTGGAGGCCCTCCACATCAGACACTTCTGTTTATTTATTAAAGAGTTGCATGTCCTATTTTCTAGTCAGACATGCTGACAGGCAGCGCATACCAGCTAATATTGGATATTACCCCACACCGTTCCCATGCTGACCCATAACCATTCAAAATTACATATTCCAAGTCAAACCCAGTGCTATTTTGACCTAGAGTACAACTGCCCTTTTGCTGAGCTACCTGGGTTTTTTCTAAATAGGTTATACTCACTGATTCTTAAAATCAGTCATGTGGATGTTCACATCAGGTTTCAGTCGAACCAACTAGGTCAAATCTCTGCTCATAGCTGAGCAGCTCTAATTCTTGTTGGTCAGCCCAGCCTCCCTCTTTTGGGTGTGAGCATCTTCACATCTTCCCTCTTTTCATTCTATGTCTTGAGTTTGCTTCTCACCCCCTTGGTTTTACTGCAGGAAGCAGTAATTTCCCCTCTTTTCTACCCAGTTTTCCCTCTTTTTTTCTGCGAGCAGAAAAGACTTGCTTGTCCTCATTTTGCTGATTTTTGATACGGATGTGGAGCTGGGAGCTCCTTTCCATGGACAAAATCAGCTCTCTTTTGGAAAGCCTAAGCAGGCATCATTATACAGTGATGACGACACTGCCACTTGTTTTTGTGTTCCTTTTATCTACTACAATGCAGTAATTAGATCAGTTGCCCATTGAGCAGGGACTCGTTTCCATTGGCACCAGGCAGAGGAAGGGATGCAATCCATGTTGCCCAGTTGCACAGAAGGGATGCAGCTCTTGGAAGATTCACTTGGACCACAAATGCCAAGCCCCTGTGTATGTGAGCACTGCCAGGGTGAGGTGGCAGCTGAGCAGATGGACGTGGCCAGTGTGTTCAGATATGAAATGGAAGGAAAACCCAATAAATCAGGAGAAAAGCAATGCACACACTCGCTCTTGAACTTTTCCACACAAGTCAACAAGAGTTGATTTACCAGCCATGCATGTAGATTTTGTGTAATATTGTTATTGCTTGATTTTACAGCAGAGGCATTAACGGTGTTGGCATTTACGTTGTGATGGTTATTGCTCCCAAGTTGGCACCTTGTGTGAAAAAGGGCCCCTTGATATCTCTTGGGATGCTGGCTCCAAGCCTGGATCTTGCCTGTAAAATACAGTGGCACCGCTGAACCTACTTCAGTTAATTAGAGCAATTCCCTCCTACAGACCCTGACTTTACCTGGGAATTCCCAAATAAGAAGGCTGTGCTGATATATGGAACAGAATTGTAAACCCATGCTATGTCATTGCATTGCTTTCATCTTCCTGAAAGCTGCTGACATCTTTTCCCTGGTGCTGCCATGGCATCAAAAGTCTAGTTTAGAACAAATCATGTTTTTCTGAAATTAAATATTAACCAGCAAAGATTTTAACATTTGTTTTGGCTGTAAGCTTGTAAGCTTAATGAAAAACCATGATTTTTATGGAAGGGAAAAAAATCACACATAAAAAATCCAATGTGCTTGTGACATCTTACACCACTGAGCTTGATTTTGGGGTGAATAGCTTTGACCCTTGGTTTTCTTTCTGCTGTTCATGTTTCTGATCATCTCAGGCAGCTTTTCCCTCCTAGTTCTTACCCATCTCCTCCCAGGGCATTGCACCAGCCCTAAATAGAGAGGCTGGTTTCATATCTGTGTCTATTCCTGAGCGGAACAAGGGAAGTTCTGGGCCTTTTTAATCATGGGAAGTATCTGATGGAGAGGCAGGGCTGGGTATGGATTAATGTCTCGGTGATTTTTAGCTCTGGGCTCCATGGCCAGCAACCTTGCAACTTCACCTCCTCTCTTGTGTGGAGCTGAGCATTAATTTTTGTGGGTGCTTGCTTAGCTTTGTGCTGGAAGATGGGCAGAGTTCTAGGAAAAAAAGAAGAAAGACACCATTTTTCAATTTAAAAATAATGAGAAAAAGGAAGAAAACATCATCTTCCCAGCTGCCCACTGTGACAGTGGCTGTGGGCAGGTGAATGGAGCTGCTTGTCTGCCCTTTCTTCATAGAGAGAATATCATAAATGGAAACCTTGACAGTATAATTTTAAATAAACTCAGTCAAATGCTCTTGATATTCTTTAGTTGTACAAATTCATTACTCGGTTGGTAACTGAGAGTGCTGCTGAGTTTGGACCCTGGGCAGATCTTTAACTCTGTATTGCCCAGTATTTCTAACTCAGCAGTTGGGGTGGTGCACAGTCAATACAGCCAAACAAGGGAAATCCTGCCTTATTAAGGCATTTCAATTTAATTGTTAATAAACAACCCAGTGGCATTGGGCAGAATTCCTCTGGAACCTGTCAGTAGCTCAGTGATAGTTAATATTTATCAGTGATGAAGGCTGTAATGAAACAAGGGTTGTGTAACAGCCAAAAAAAGGGTACAAGGCATACAAATGTTGGAGCATCCTCACAGAAGATGCAATGAGCGTGGGCCTGTGTCTGATTCCATATGACTATTCTCATGTTCTTTCCTGAGGCATCTCTCCTGGATTGAGTTACTGTATTTGACAGACCAGATGATTTCTTCTGGTCTTAAAATTTCACGGATACATTCAACTGGTGCAAGTGAGAGACAGCCCAGTCTGTGTCACAGGGAGGCTGAGGCATCTCGGATAATTATAAAATAAATAAATGCAGTGTTGAAATAAGTGTGTGGAGTGAAACTGCTGCTGGGAGCGGGCTGGAGGTGCTGCCCAGCATTACTTTGCACCTGCAAAAGTGCAGGGAGCTGTGAGGGAGCTCCAGCCCAGGCTGGAAGAGCATCTCTGGAGCATCACTGACCTGCCAGGCAATGAGTGTCCAACTGCTCTCCTGCTTCTTCTGTGCCAGGAATGATGCTCAGGGCAAAATAACAGCACGTGGTGTATTTTCCCTTCTGGGTTTTTGCTTTTTCAAGAGAGCTACAGACTCTGTTTTGGGTAGGAAACGTAGTGAACTTGTCTGTGTGTTGTGTGACAGCTCTTTGATGGAGTGTAGATCCAGAGGTGTAGCACTGCTCCTGTTGACTTGCTGCAAAAATTCACTCTTTATTTAAAGAAAGATGCTTGAACTAAATAAGTCAAAGTGCCAGCACTACTAACACCAGCTGCAGAAAGAGGTGGTGACTACCAATATGCTGCTAAACACTTGCACTGTGGAGAGGTGCTGTAAGTTACTCCCATTTTTCACTGAGCAGGGGAGTGAAACCGTGGTTGAGTGGGATTTCTGTGGTGAGAGCCCATTTGGAGTTAGAATTCCTACTTGGGTAGCAAACACTTTTTCATATCAAATGAGGAAAAAAATTGAATTTTGAAAATGGCAGTGAAATAGAATCATAGAATCCCAGCATGGTTTGGGATGGGAGAGACCTTCAAGACCATCCCATTCTGCCCCCTACCATGGGCAGGGACACCTTCCACAAGACCAGGTTTCTCCAAGCCCCATCCAACCTGGCCTTGAACACTCCAGGGATGGGGCAGCCACAGCTTCTCTGGGCAGAATAACCATTCTCTTGTTCCAAACAACAGCTATTTATATACATGTGAATTGTTTGAAACAATGTTTTTTCAGAGTTGTTTAACACACCATTAGGAAAGTGTGTATTCTTATACATAAATGCAGTTTTTGTAGGAATTAAATTTAAGGTGAGAAGATGCATTTTGCTTTCTGACAGTGCTTTCTCCTGCTGTCTAGGGCTGAGTTCTGCCATCTCCACCAGCTACAGATGCCATGTGTTTAATGAGGCAGCAGCTCTGCAACCCTTGACATCAGGAGGCAAACCCCAAATCTGGACCAAATGGTGTCAGAACTAATGATGGAGGAGCAGCACCTGCCAACAACAGTCATGGCAGGTGCCTGCTACAGGACCAGGGGCCGTTTGCTCTTTAGTCTGGGACAGATCAGTCCCTCCCTTAGTGCTTTGCTTTATTATTATTGTGCAATTCCTCCTTCAGAGAAGTGGGTTTCAACCTGCAGCCGGGAAGTATTCCCAAAGTGCTATTTTACTATTTATTTTCATCCGACTTCCTATTACTGTGGCAACATGCACTTTGAATTTTATTAGTTTTATGCATTTAAGTTCCCTTTTTAAACCTTTATAAGGTCAGACCCTGCTTGGGTAAATCAACAATGTATTAAATTTGAAGTTCTGAGTAATACTTTTCCTTGAACAGCTGTAGATCACAGGTAGTGAGGGCATTAGGGCTTCTGCTTTTTTGAGAAATATTTCTGGGTGTTACTGATAAGCACATGCACCAAATAATTCTGTAATTAGATAAGCATCTTCCATCACAGATTCATTCCTGTGCACTTGTGGTCTATCAGCAGCACATTACAGGGTTCCTGTGCTGTACAGGAGAGGAGGGTGTGCAGGCTGTCCTGCCGTGCTCTGCAGCACAACAGCTCAAACCTCTTGCAGCTGGAGCTGCTCCAGAGCTTCTTGGAACAGCCAGGAGCATCCCTCAGTGGGGTACTGAATATCCCACACAGACCATGGGACTGCTGCTGGACCAGCAGCAGCTGCAATGCTGACCTCAGGGTTGCTCCTTCTGAGTAGCTGTGGTTTCACAGGGAGGTTCCATGTCTTGTCCTGGTGACCAGGTTCATCCCAGCTGGTTTTTTGCCCAGCCAAGACTCACATCACCCAGAACAGGGTTCAGCTGAGGGGCAGCCAGACCACAAAAGTCCCTAAAGTCTGTGCTTCCCACTTCAGTACTGATTACTAAAGCAGAGCCAGTTCTCTCTCTCTCAATATCCCACTTCTATGGCCCCTGGGAAACAAGCCCTTAGTTGCTTTTCACCTGTGACTTGCATGAGTCTGTTTGACAGCTGAGAAAGTACAAGTAGTTCTCCTGCCTCCTTTGGGCTTCTGGAGGGGTTTTCCTTCAACAAACAGGGCTCTTTACAGGCTTCTGGTTTCACAGCCACTCATGAAAGTAGGTTGTGAGAAGCTGGTTCAGTGTACATTGGCCGTTCCCCTGCAGAAAGGGCCCTGCAGGCTGCGAAACAGAGTCACTGCTACCTCTTCCAGTGAGTTTGTGCTGGAGAAGTGCTGGGAGCCCTGGCTGTCAAGAGGCTGAGCTTCCCAAACTTCTCACACACATCTTTATGTGCAACTTTCTGACTAAAGTTCAACTCGGGAATACACCGAATAATTCAATTACATCTCTGCCGCTGGGTTATGTAAGAGAAAGCTGAAATTGTGCCTCGTTTCGTGAGGTAAAGTGTATCCTTCTGCTGATCTGAGCAATTTCCCTGGTTTGGAATGGGGTTTTGCTGCGCCTTCTTGGCTGAGGGCGAGGAAGAGGGTGCTGTAGCTGTTGCCTGCATTGACTGGTATCATATGAACGTGTGAAACCTGGACTTATCTGTGTTTTAATGGTGTTTCAGCGCGCAGAGGAGACCAGAGCAGCTGGATCAGGCCGCGGGCCAGCGGTCAGCATCCCCCTCCCTGCCACAGACTGCACCCAGCTCCCAGAGCCCCCGGGACATGAGGGGCCGGGGCCAGCCCGGGCCGGCGGCGGAGGGGCCACGGAGGACACTGCAGGTGGACGCCAGGAGCCAGGGCCCAGGGAGGTCCCCGTCGGTGTCGCCGGACCGGGGCAGCACCCCCACCTCTCCCTACTCGGTCCCACAGATCGCCCCCCTCCCCAGCAGCACCCTCTGCCCCATCTGCAAGACGACAGAGCTCACCTCCTCCCCCGGCCAGCCCAACTTCAATGCCTGCACCCAGTGTCACAGCAAAGTCTGCAACCAGTGTGGCTTCAACCCCAACCCGCACCTCACCCAGGTAAGGGCTGCTCTTCCCCTCCCGGCCGGTTCGGGTGGGTGGTGGGGTGGCTGCCACCCAGGCTCTTGATTTCACAGAGCACAGGAACTACACCAAGCATTGACCAAGAGCAAGGACTCTGCTGATAAATAATTGTCATGAGATGGGGGAGGTAAATGAGTTGAAGCGAGTGGGTAGACTATCAGGGGGGTTCAGTCTCTGTTGCCAAGACCCCAGAACCCTTAGACGAGGTCTGCATTCTCAAAATTGCCCTGGAAATCAAGGGACTTGAGAGTGGGAAGGAAGCAGAGGGTTGGTGGCACCCCGAGGTGTGGTGGAGTGTCTCAGCCCCTGACTCACGGCAGGTGCTGGTGCTCTGGTGCTGGAGGAGCTGGTGGCGGGAGGGAGGTGCCAGGAGCCGTGAGCAGCAGGATGTGGTGCTGCGGGAGCGTTCTGTGGGATGTGTGGAATGGTGCTGCCGGCGGATCTGGCTGCGCTGCCAAAGCAGGGGGNCCGCCAAAGCAGGGGGCTGGGGCTGGCTGGGGTGGGGGGCTCCCAATCTGTCAGAAACCTCCACACAGGGTGGGAAGTGATGTGGATGGTTTTTGCAGTGGTTAAGAGCCAAACTATGGGGATTCCTACTCTGAGATTAATAACAGAAATGTTAAACCATGCTTTGGAAAGCCACTGTGCCATTCCAGTGTATGATGAGACAGGATTTGGGCACTGAAATCCCCTGGATACCCAGACCAGTAGCTGTTTCTGGTAGGGACATAACACTTTCCTCTGACACCAGACCACAGTGGTTTCTAAACATTGTTTTTTGAGAGACTCCTGCTTTCCAGTCACTTTTTCTGGCAGAAGTTGGGGTAGCTGATCTCCTTGTATAGCAGCATATAATTAGCTGGGTCCTGCTTTTATTCCATGGATATTTACCTTTGCAAAGATCAGAATAAGGTTTCAGATCTTAATAAAGGGTCCTGAGATGTAAATTCAGGCTCCTGCAAGGATATGCCATGGGCCACTTTCCTCTTTCACTTTCAAGTTTCCCTTTGAAATAATATGCCAAACATTTATTTTGTTGTCCAAGCATTGCTTTGAAACTTTACCAACTACACTGAATAGTATCAGTTAGCCAGCAAATAACCAAACACAAATGCACCATTTGCTCAGTTTTTGATCAGCCTGGACCTTATGTCCTCTGCCTTCACCCAAGAGCTTTCCCACAGTGG
>VYZS01102516.1:0-15072 GCA_013400695.1 Neodrepanis coruscans | reverse complement strand
GGCAGTGTCATATTGCTTGCTTCCCTGGTGATCCAGTTGGCTCCATACCCAAACTGCCATGGCACAGAGATCTGCCTGTCAGCTGTTTTCACAGCTACCTTTGGCTTCACTCAAGCTTTTCCCAGTTCTGCATAGTCCTGAAAGTGTTGGCCCATGTGGTGCAAAAGAATCATCTTGTCTGTCATAGCAGCTCAGCAACTGTATGCTTGCCAAGGACACAAATAAAGGATGAGGGTGTGCCGTGATTTCCAGTTATTGGAATGGTCAGGGTCACCCAATGTGTGTTTGCCTGGAGTAGGCAGAAATTCCAGGGATGACTTGCAGACACAAACTCTTACCCTTTCAAAGAGAAAAAGCAGGAAGCCCAGGTTTGTTAAACCTTCTGCATTGTTTCTGATTATGTTCCCAACGTCTCTCATGAATTAGTTGCTCAGCCTCTGGCTACTGCTTCTGCAGGATTAGATTTTACATCCAGGGTGCTGAGCAGCCATTCTGCACACAAGCCACTGGAAATTCTTTCCTCTTGTATCCTTTCTCTTTTCTGAGACACAAAAAAACAGCCAGGAGCAGGGACCGTATCAGATAATCGGAGCTGTCTTTGTGCTCTGATGATGTGTTGTTCATGCAGTACTTGAATCTGAGATCACAAACAGCCAAATATTACCATAGTGTAGCTGTTATAGTGGGCCCTAAACTGAGAGGGGGACTGCCCAGTTGCTGGTAAATGTTATTATTACATTACTTTAATGAGAGCTTCAGGGGAAAATTATTCCAGAATAAAATAAAAAATAAATATTTAGAGTGTATCTCTAAATATTCCTATTCTGGATGAATCTAGTACAGAAGGCAACCCTCCACTCACCTAGGGACTAGGACTGTTTTGTTAGTAGGGCAACTGTTAATGATGGGGAAATATATTGCAGACTAGGGGACCTCCTTCATCCTGTGATCACCAGAAGTAAGAAGTCTCAAGTGTTTGACTGTTTGTCTCTTTGTCTGTAGCAGATCAACCAAGACTTGAACATCCAGCTGCTAAAGGATGGGTACCGGTTAGATGAGATCCCAGATGACGAGGACCTCGACTTAATCCCCCCTAAATCGGTCAACCCTACCTGCATGTGTTGCCAAGCCACCTCCTCCACCGCCTGTCACATCCAGTAGTGAGGCCGGCAGGCTGTGATCAGTGCTTTCCACTATAACTGTAAAACTTAACAGCCATTGCTTCCTCCTATGGTAGGACGTGCACCTCTTTGTGTTCATGGAGCCAGGAGAAACCAAAAAATTCATTTTATGATTGGTTGATAAGTTATTTTAAACTATGGTAAAACAAAAGAGAAGTTGCTCGAAAGTGCCAGGCAGTGCCTGGCAGAACTGACTGATCTGGAGAGCGAATGCAGAGGGGTCCAGAGATACCTCCTTGTTTTGTTTAGGCACTGGGGATATTTTGTAGTGTCTTTTCCAGAATGGGAAAGGTCAGGTGGGGCTTCAGGTAATCCTGCCCACTGAAACCTATCCATCTGCAAGATTATGGCGAGTTGGAGGTATCAAAATGTTTTACCAATGAGAGGAAGTCAGTTCTTAATTCATTCACTAAACCTGTTTCATTTGCATAACCAAAATGATACTATAACTGGGGCACAGGAATGGGAACGGACCAGGGCATCCTTTCTTATGGCAAGGCTAGCCAGGACTAGCATGACAAAATTCATTCACTTGCAAAAGGGACAAATAGGTGACATTTCACTGTGAGTCAGTACTAGCTAGAGCTGTTGTGTCACAAAGCCAATGCAATCTACCCTTAGAGGCACATTAAATTATCACCAAACACATCAGATGCAATCTGCAATCCATCTGTGCACTTCAGGGATTCATTCCTTGCCCAGGAATACCAATCATACTCATGAGTTCAGTTCAGTCACGTATTCTGACTTCAGCCTATACTAAATTCTGTGTGACCCATCCCTTTCTTAAACTTTGTTCAACTAAGAAGAAATGAGTCCTGCACAAGACACGACTAGAGCTGCACAGTCTGAACATCAGTGACAGAAAAGCTAGTTGAAGAAAGCACATTTTAACACTGCTTGACTCTTGATATTGTCTTGACACTCTGTCTCTTGGTGCCTGTGGGAGAGATTCATTAATGCTGAAGTCATCTGTGTGGTGATGTCAGACTTTAGAGGAGTTGTCAGCAACAGCAGGGTTATGAACAGCTTCAGGTGAAAAATACCCATGAGAGGAAACTGTTGTTTATCCCATCTCTGCCCACTTGAGAACAGACATGGTCTGTTAGAGCTGCTGGCCCATGTCTGAGCAAATGTGTTTATTTGGTGCTGGAGTAATCAGGAAACCTGGTATTACATTCAGTTGCTGGACTGAGTTGCCAGTTCACCAGCAAACAGTCTTGATTACAAAATCACTCTGGAATTAGGAAATGTGTCCTTCCCCTGGCGAGTCTTACATTGGTGGCTTCAGCATATACGTGGGATGGGCTGACATTTTTCTTGGTGTTCAAATCTTCTACCACAGGCACAACTCCGTGTTTTCCTCCCCTGCCAGGAGGAAGGACCACCTGCCTTGGGTCATCACTTACACTGTAGGCTGAGGAATGGAAAAAGTAAGGGCAGTTCTGAGCTCCCCATTAGAATTCCTGAGTCACAAAGCAGAACCTGAGCTCCACCACCACAGACAGATCCCCCATCTGAAATCTGCATGAAGTGAGCTGAGTCTTTAAGAAGTCCTTCTGGTGATTAGGAGGAAAATTATTTAGCATCCAGGGAATTCACTCTGTGCAGTGTGAAGCTTGATACCATCCATAGCATGAGTGAAAGAGCAGGTACACAAGATTCCTGGGCATTGCTATTCACTAGCAGGTATGGGCAACTTCTAAAGCTGTGCTTGTCATACCTCTCTAAAACAGCATGCAGCCACCTTGGCTCCAGGCCATAGAAAGAGGACTGCAGTGGTGCTGGCTACTGAGCATCCCTGCCTCTTCATGTAGAATTGCTGGTTAACTTGACAGCTCCTGTAGGAATAGCATTCCTCAAGTGAATTCCTCTTTTTTTCACTACCTGGTAGTGCTGAGAGAGAATATTTCCAAAATACAGTTCAGGTTGAGGTTAGCAAGTTGTCTGGAGATGGGGGAAGCACTTTACCAATCCTGTGTAGAGAGAAAAATAACAGAAAAACGTTCTTAAGGAGTCTTTTTATTAATGGGGATTATAGTCAAAACCTCGTAGAAACACCGTAATCAAACCAAATCCTATAGGACACGATCACTCTTCACTCTTGTAAAGGGGGACTTTGCAGTTCAGCATTGTTACCATGGAATGTCTTTATCGCTTTTATCCTGCAGTTTAGCCTTGGTACCATGGAATGTCTTCATCACATTTACCCTCCTGGGTCAGTCTCTGTGCCTTCCAGCCGGGCTGCACACTCTCAGCCTTTATCACAGCCCTTGCTCAGGAGCTTGGAGCATTCCAGTGTGCCTGCTAGAGCAACAAGCCATCTGCTTACCTGGGTCAGCCATGGAGGACTGCAAGTCCCAGAGGTCTCCATCATGCTGCCATCACAGGATCATGCAATCATCTAGGTTGGAAAGGACCCTTACAATCACTGAGTCCAGCCATAACCCAGCATTTGTCCTTTTCAGTCTAGGACAGAATGAGGCTTGCTGACACTGTTACCTCCCAGGGTTAACACCTCTCCTCTGAGGGACAGACTTCATTTAGTTCTAGACAGTGTTGGGTTAACAGTTAGACACAATGATCTTAAAGGTTTTTTCCAACCTTAATGTCCTATGGCACCATAACCAAGTCCTTTTATTGCCCCTATTGCTGGTTTTTGCCTGCCATGTGCCCTGAGGCATTCCTTAACCCTGCAACTGCCTTCAGCCCTTTGCATTGTGTGATGTGCATCTGCTTCTAGCACAACCCTTTAGGGAGAGAGGGAGATGAATTCAGATGGTACACCCAGTGCTTCCTCCAAATACAGATGGAAGCACAAGCCACATGTTCTCGCCTGTGCACCGAAGGAGTTGGTGGCACAAATAACTGGTTTGGCATGACAGTACAGGACCATAAAATGGCAATTTTTTGGCTTCTCCTCTCTATGCTTTGTGTTCATATATTTTATTAGGGGAATAAAGTAGAAAGGGTGGGGAAAAGTAGTTACCTGTGTAGGGTCATTATCAGAAAGGCTGAGTGGATTAAGGCAATGTACATCTGGCTATCACAGAAAATTGAACACTAACCCTTCTGAACTACAGTCCCTTGAGCAAGTTATGATCATGCAGCATGGTTTTTGGCTTGTTATGGAATATGGTGAACTGCCCGTTGGTATATATTAACCAACAGGTTAGGATGGGTCCCCCTGTCTGGTCTCGTGTTCAGACCTTTGCCTAAGCCAGCCTTATACCCTCAGAATCAGAGTGGGGAAGTTTGGAAGGGACCACAGTGGGGTCATCTGGTCCAGCCTCTGCTCAAGCAACTGTTGTTGGAGGTTATGCTGTGGTGATATCCTGGGAAGNTCCTTTTCAGTCTAGGACAGAATGAGGCTTGCTGACACTGTTACCTCCCAGGGTTAACACCTCTCCTCTGAGGGACAGACTTCATTTAGTTCTAGACAGTGTTGGGTTAACAGTTAGACACAATGATCTTAAAGGTTTTTTCCAACCTTAATGTCCTATGGCACCATAACCAAGTCCTTTTATTGCCCCTATTGCTGGTTTTTGCCTGCCATGTGCCCTGAGGCATTCCTTAACCCTGCAACTGCCTTCAGCCCTTTGCATTGTGTGATGTGCATCTGCTTCTAGCACAACCCTTTAGGGAGAGAGGGAGATGAATTCAGATGGTACACCCAGTGCTTCCTCCAAATACAGATGGAAGCACAAGCCACATGTTCTCGCCTGTGCACCGAAGGAGTTGGTGGCACAAATAACTGGTTTGGCATGACAGTACAGGACCATAAAATGGCAATTTTTTGGCTTCTCCTCTCTATGCTTTGTGTTCATATATTTTATTAGGGGAATAAAGTAGAAAGGGTGGGGAAAAGTAGTTACCTGTGTAGGGTCATTATCAGAAAGGCTGAGTGGATTAAGGCAATGCACATCTGGCTATCACAGAAAATTGAACACTAACCCTTCTGAACTACAGTCCCTTGAGCAAGTTATGATCATGCAGCATGGTTTTTGGCTTGTTATGGAATATGGTGAACTGCCCGTTGGTATATATTAACCAACAGGTTAGGATGGGTCCCCCTGTCTGGTCTCGTGTTCAGACCTTTGCCTAAGCCAGCCTTATACCCTCAGAATCAGAGTGGGGAAGTTTGGAAGGGACCACAGTGGGGTCATCTGGTCCAGCCTCTGCTCAAGCAACTGTTGTTGGAGGTTATGCTGTGGTGATATCCTGGGAAGGTGGCTATTCTGGCACTGCCCTCCTTAGACCAGTCTCTGCCACGATGTCCAGGAGAAGGCAAAAGGAAAGAGCACAGACACTGACTCTCTGTTACAGCATTTTAAAGCTCTAAAGTCTGCAGAGCTGCTGTGCTCTCCTAAATGTAGATTGTTACTTGTTCCAGTCTTTGCATCAAGCAAGATGGTCTTATTAGGCCCCATTACGAGTCCAAAGTCATACAGAAAACCAAGGGGAGGAACACCATGAAGTATGAAAAGCTTCTTTGCTGTCCATCTAAATTACAATATAAATATAATTTAAGGATATTGATGCTGGTGCATTTGATGCCTTCTAAAGCCAGACTGGATTTTTGTTAGGATTTTATGTAATGTCAGTCACCAAATTACCTGAGTTTAAGCAAATCCTTTCCTTTTATCAGATGTTAATATGAGCTGCATTTGAACTCCAGTCTGATCGCTCTACTCTGTCTGTCTGGTCTGCAAACTCCTCATTTCCAGATGTCTTTGAGAGGAGGAACATCCTCCCACTCTTGAGGAAGGTCTTTAGATAGTGTAGTCTGTCTGCTTTTCTGCTGTTTGTAAATAAGCTTTGGCTAAAAGGAGGCTGATGTCCAGGTGACCATCCCAAAGGCTCATTTGATGTCTTATCAGACACATCTTGAAGTGAACCCTTGGAAGAGCCACTGATTTGTATCTGACATTGCTGCATGTCTGCCCCTAATGTGTGCTTGGCTCTCGGGTCTGCTCTGCTCTTCTGTCCTGCCTACAGATGCCTTCAAACTGTAAAAGCAGGTGACCAAGACTGCTGCATGGACTTTGAAAGGGACTTCAGGACAGCTCCCCCGTGGACAGGATGGACTCAGCTCCTTCTGCTGTGTCTCACCAGCTCTTGTCCCAAAAGGAGGCACCCATTGTGTTCAGCTGTGTGCTGGCTGACACACTGGTCTGCAGTCCTGAGCAGGATCCTTCCCTTTCCATGCACAGTCTGTCCTTGGGCTCGCCTGCAAACTGTACAGCAGCATGCAGGAGGCTTGAAAAGTACAATGCCCTGTGTGTGACTCAACAGAAACAGGAACATGCTTTTGAAGAAAGGAAGGACCCAGCTGGGCAACAGATGGAACAACAGGAAAAGGAAAACAAGCAGTAACTAGAAAGGTTGCCAAGTGTTGTCTTGGCCTAGGGCAGATCCCAGTTGTCCGAGTTAATCTGTCTCAGTGTAGTCCTGAAGTCAGCAGGAAGCAAAGCTCACTTTCAGATGTACACACCAAAAACACCATGTCCCTGAGCTGGCTCCACAGACAAATAGAACCCTGGAGAGTCTGCTGGACAGTTAGAGCACAGAAATGAGATCTGGGGTCTGTTGATGCTCTTGGCATGTGGTATTTGCTCTAACCTCAGGCAAGTCACTTGCCCTGTTGATGTCCATTCCCAGCACAGGAGAGAAAACTGCCTTCCCAAGATGTTACCACCACCCTTCATGGATGTTGCTGAGTGTGTGATGGGCACCATTAATAGGATAGCTCTGCAAGCAGATTGCATATACCATGCTACAGAAATTTAATTCCTATTTTCAAATAACTACTTTGCTTTCCCTCTGTTTACCAGCTTCTGATGTTGCTCACATGTGCCAGAAGGCAGCAGGGTGGAGGTTAGTAGAGAGGTTAAACATCTATGGAGCAAGATGTTTGGCAAGGATATGTTTTCCAGTTATTTGGCAGCTGACTCTTGCACAAGTGGCTTCTGAGTTTGCCTGCTGCCACAGGGAACATGTAAGAAGATTTGTTAGCCCAACAGCACCATCCACTAATAGCAGAATTAAGGAATTTAGGAGGGCAGCTTGGGATGGCAAGTACTGATGAGGGGGAACATTGAAAGGGTCATTTTGGGGATATTCTCATCGCAGTTTCATGCTCGTGCTTTTAGCAACCATGTGATCATCTTAGCAATTAAACTGGTGTTTTTACCTAGGTTCCTTCTTTAGTTTTCCATTCTCACTTCAAACCTACTTGGGATTTGGCCACTCTTACCTAGAATGCAGTGGGCTTTGTGACCTGGCCCCTGCTCAGCTCAGCAAGCTTAGGGTGCATGTTCAAAAGAAAGACCTACATAGAGGAGCAGTGCTACAGGGTGAGCTGGGAAGGCATGGGAAGGTCTTCAGTTTAAGGTCCTTTTCACCTCTAGGAATCCTTGTAACTGCCTTTCAAGACTACTGTGATAGGGTTACGGTTAGGCTCCAAACTTTGAGCCACACCTCATCAGACAAACCCACCTCTGGTATAGGACCGCACAAGCCCTGAAGCAGAAAAGCCAGCAGTGCAGCGTACAGGGAGACATTGTGACCTGGAATTACAGCTACTTCCCTTCCTTTGCCCCAGCTGACATTGTTGGCAACCCCAGGATGACAGCAGCTAAATGCTGCCTGGCTGAGTGCTGCTTTGACAGGTTGCTGGGGAGGCAAAGGCTGGGACTAACTGGAATTACAGGGAGCAGGGTACCGTGGCCCACGCAGCCGTGCAGCAAGACGTGTCACACAGCAATGTGGATACTGGCAGGACAGGCTGCAGCTTTCCCTGGTGCCTGTGGAGACCAGCTTTTTTCATTGCTTCCCAGACCTATTTGTTACTGGTGGTAGCTTCGAGCCTTTTGCTTTCTCTAAAAAGCTCGTCCAGCAAACAATGGATTTGATCCTGGAAGGTGCCTGTCTCACTGATGGTACGTGGTCTGTTCAGCCATTTCCATATTAACAAATGGTGATGCAGGCAGTGGGATTGGATCAGAGAATGGAAGGTACAAAGCAAACCATTAAAATGTGACTGTATCAGACATGTCCCTGGAAAGCAGCACAGTAGGCACCAGGAAAAGAAAAGGTCACTGAAAGGCCATGCTGAGATGAGTCCCTTTACCTGCTGAGATTTTTACCCTCCCAAAGCAGTATTTCTCCCCTAGTTGCCTATCCAGCTGTCCCAGGTGAGTTCACTGGAAAGCACTGCTCTTCACCCAGGCTGCCTCCTTGCTTCTGTACGCCAAATAAGCTGTGACTGCATTTGTTATCCACCTTCCTCAAGCCTCCGTGATTTGGGATGCACAGTCTGTTAAGAGATGTAATACAGACACATGGAAAGAGCTGACAAACTTGGACAAGCACTCTTCATGACAGACCTTGTAGTTTTTATCCCCTTCCTATCCATCCCCAGTTCCCAGTCCCCAGTAGATTTCTTTGCTCAGTTTCTTTGCATGGAAAAGCTGCAGTAGCAGCTATGTTTGGCTTGTAGCTGCCTCAGTCCTGAGACAAACCCTCAGCAAATTTTAGACCAGCAGGAGATCAAATAAACACGATGGGGTGTAAGGTAGACAGCAAGTTGGGATTTCTCTTCACAGCCTGAAGGCTGTGGGGCTGTAGGGTTCACCAAGCAAATGTAAAACCTGGTGAGATCCAGCCAGTTGAGCTGGCCATCTTCATCCTCCTGGTCTTAGCACTGTGGGAGGTCTGGGGCCCAAGCACCAGGTCCCAGATCTGCCAATCTACATGCTCCTGGTGTGGGCTGGAGACCTGCAGCAAAGGCACTGGTGGGAAGCCTGTTGGCTGTGCTCTTGCTGCGTTGGCAGGCTGCTGTAAGACGTACTGCTGGGGCTGTAGTTGTGGGACCAGGAGAAAAACCCTTGTAGAGGATGAAGTCTTTTCAGGGAAGACAATTAAGAATTTCTCCCCTCTTTTAGCACTTTTTAAACTATTTTTACTCCTTCTAGAGAGGTTATTGAACCCTAATAAAGGAAATGAGCTGCCATTAAATAGCTTTCTGAAGGATGTGAAAGCAGGTGCTGGCTGGCGTGCAGAGCTTGTCTGTGACTTTCAGACCTGACTGTACAAACTGTAGCAGTCACCCCATGGCTGGGTGAGGACTAGGGTGGGAGAGTTGGTGCTGGCCATCATACCAAACAGCCATGGCTTCCCAAACTGAAGAATAGTCAGACTAGGAAGTGGGGAAAGGAGCAGTGACAGTAGAAGGATCACTAGTTTGTCACAGGTAATCTTTGGTATTCATGTCCAGTGGTTAGTGCTAGAATTGCAAGCCTTGTTATATTGCACACACGTCCTCCTTCTGCTCCCCTTTTCTCAAAGCAGCTGCTGCCTTTCCTCCCCCTGCCCCATGCACTAGTGATGAGCATCAGAGGCAGTTGCACCAACGTGATTCTCAGCCCAGTTTCGCGTCTCCCTTTCCCACCTGAACCCAAGGCAGCCCGGACAGTTGTTGGCCTTCACCAGTCTAGTAATTCCACTTGAGTTTCTTTCCTTGTGTACCATGGCTTCCTTCCCACACACTCTAGCAGGGCAGTACAGGAGGCTCTGACCGTGTCCCAGGAAGCCTCTTTGCCCCCAGCAGCACCTTGCAGACATGCACCTTATTGGAAATATACTAGGTCAATGCTGCTGAGATCTGGCACTGCCAATCTTGCATGGGTGGCAGCTGATGGGGATCCACCCAGGGAAGTTGGCAGAAAGTGGCTACTGTCCCTTTTCTTTTCTTTTTTGATGGAGAGGGGGATCTTTTGGCATTACAATTATTGTCCACCTTCCAGTGGCCAAGTTCTGGGCTGCATTAATCATTGGGGTTCGTTGGATGTCCAGGCAGGTGTGGAGCTTCACACCAACCTTAATAGCAAATGTGGCTGTATCCAGAGCCTGGATACAGAATGGGTTCCTCCCATGCTGGCAAAATACTTTCAGCAGGCTCCAAGTGGACATTTCTGGCAGACAGAAAAACAGCACTCCTCCAAGTCCGAATCAAATCTGCACTTCCATTTTGTGTCCTCAGCATGGAAAAAAACTCAGCCTAAGCAAATGCTTTCCAGGTCTCCATTCCCCATGTGGTGCCTGGTGCTCCAGGGGAGGGGATGGCCAGAGGCATTTCAGGGTCACCAAAAGCAAGATCCTTTTTGGATTTATTTAATGGAGATACATTTCAGGAGGAGAGCCCTCCAGACCTTTGTGTTAATCTCAAGAGCAGGAGACGAATTTCTGGCTGTCCTTGCATATAGTGAAACATAGCTGAAACAGCCAAATGCAAATAGAGTTAAATGTAGGGTTTGACCTGAATAACCTTTTAATTAGGAATATAAATTTGTTGTAGCTTGACCTTAGTCCTTGTTAGGAACCTGCTAATCATTTGACATGCAGAGTGTATTAATGCTGCACTTAACTTGGCCATTGGTTTTATTATCTAGTTTTGGGAGTTTTTTCACTCCCAAAGCATCAATCTGCATCTTTTATGGGTTTTCCTTTCTTTCTTTTTTTCCCATTCAGCTCATGTAGCACACTGTTGTACTTTTGTTCCTGTCTGTGTAGAGTATTGCCTTAAACAGATCAGTTGTGTTGTGGTTTGTTTTGGGTTTTCTCTTTTCTACCATCAGTTTTATGCATTAATTTATTTTAAAATGTGGGGGTTTTTTTTTTCAAAAACATGAAACGTGTATAATATTTTTTTTAACATTTCCATTGCAGTATTTATCATTGTTACTGGTTGTGTGTAGTGTAACGGAATTAATGATATTAAAAAGCATACATATGAAAACCAGCCTGCCAGCCTTTTTTTGGAGTGAACTGGGATGAGAGGGTGCAAACTGCACAATCTCCTCTGAGCCCCCCAGCAGTCACAGACACTGAAATCAGGGATGCAGCCTTCATGCCATGGCTAAAACCAGGCTGCTTGGGCCCAGAAACAGCAGCTGGTATAGAGCTGTGCTGTATGGCAGAAGTAAATATTACGGGACTGGCTGGGCCACCACCAGCATTTGGGAAACATTTGTCCCCAAGGTAGTGGGAAGGCACACAGGGCTGAACCCAGCCCCTGCACCTGGTCTGCGACAAGCAGGAAGAAATTCTGCATCTGTATGACACCAGAGAATGAAATAACCTTTTCTCCAGCACTGCAGCTGTTCTGCCTCTCGAAGCTGTTCACATGGGAGCCAAGCACTGATATTAAAGTCCAGTGCCAGCAGCTGGAAAACCCATGGAGCACCAGGGACAGGGCATAGTCATGGCAGGCTGGCCATGACTGGCGTCAAGTCTGGTGTAGGATTAGTCAGCCCAAAATGGAGAAGCTTGGACTCCACCTCTGAGCAAAGCAGGACTCCCCAGACCTGTGCCCTGGGATGCTCCATGGCCAGGAAGGTGGACAGGCATTACCATGTCCCGTCTTCCCTCGTAGCCTCCCATGGACCACCAGGTGGGGATGGGGCTGATGGAGAGCCTAAACCTGGCTCAACAGAGACCAGAGGGGTGTACAAATCCAGGACAGCTTGTTTTCTTCATCTCTAATGGCACATTAATCATTTTTGCCTGTAGTCATTTTGGTCTCCACAGCTGCCCAGCCCCACCCTTTCCAGGAGCAAAGTGAGCAGGGCTCTGCAGCCCTGCAGGGGCACGGGTTGGAATCCACCCTGCAAAGACAATCATGGGTCTGCAGCAGTCATCTCCGAAAATGTGGCACCAGAGGGGTCAGAATCAGTGCAGAGCATGGCTCTGAGGTGGTACTGCGTGGCAAGCCAGAGCAGGGCTTTGCTTGTCCTCATTCCTGCAGGGGCAGGGATTTCTGCATAACTCCCCAGCTCCAGGGAAAAAAAACAAAAAAACCAAAAAAAACCCCAAAAAAAAACAAAAAAAAAAAAAAAAACAGCTCATGCAAATCCCTCCCTGGCATGACCAGCTGCCTCTCTGGACTGAGATGGATGAGGATTGCTCACTCTGGCTGCAGAGCCCATCACTCAGGATCGAAGAGCAAACAAGCCATGCAGAATCACCTAAATCCAGCTTTTAATTAAAAAAGGGTGACAGAGCAGGCAGTAATTCCTGTGGCTATCACAGCAGGCTGGGGCAGCTGTGCCTGGTGCTATGCCATGGGCATTGTCTGCACTGGTGTGGGGCTCTTTGCCTGAAGCTGAATTGCTACAGGATTTCCAAGGAAATACAGAAGGAAAACCCACAATCACTGCTGCTGCACCTTCCAAAATAAAATTGTCTTAACTAGAAGCAACTGAAACTGTTTCCTACCACTGTTAAGGTAATTGCCTGCACGAGAGGAGGAAGCTGGGAACCAGGAAGAAGCCAGGAGGGTGCAGGCACCAATTGCTGTCTTATGCCAGAACTGGAGTACAGCCAGGACAGACAAAAAGCCACCACATCCCACTGCTCCCATTCTGTGACATCACTAATCACATAAGCATCGCCCTGGACTGGCAGAGTAGTGGCACTGGTTCCGTTTCCCTTCCTGTGTGTGCTGCAAGTCCCCAGGCCCACCCCTGTCCCAGCAGGCTGCAGCAACATTTTTCTCTTCTCCAAATAACACAAGACCCCCATCAGCACCTACATCAAATCCTACTGCCCACCATGCTCTGTCAGAAAGACCATCCAAGACCAGGCTCCACAGCAGCTCTGGAAAGAGAACAAGTTTGTAACACAGGTAAGTGCTGGAAGACGAAAAAACCAGAATTTCTACTCCTAGCAAGCTGCAGATGCAGGGGGGTGGCACGGGGACTCACAAGGTACAGGGGTCAGGATCTGCTGGGGAAGAAAAAACTGAGGAAAAACTCGTCTGTTGCTCAGACCAGAGCTGCTGTGTGATGTGGTAATGATGAAGGGGGCAGATAGTGTGAGATATCTGAGATCTGCTCCAACACAGCCCTCAGGCTCAAATCAGTTCTACTGGAGGACCATCCATGCCAGGGGGATGGTGTGAAGGGAGAGGGAGAGATCTGAGCACCAAAAAAACCCTCCCAGCCCAGGTCCTGGAGGAGGAGGGGTCCCTGAGCTGAGGTCTCACTGTCTGTGGGACACAGCTTTCCCTCCATGGGCTAAGAAGGTCACAGGCATTGAGGCAAAGCTCACTGCAAACTGGCTCATCTCCCACAGCCTCATTAGTATGTGCATTAAAATGAGGGAGCGAGTAGAGGGCATAGAGAGGGATGTCACTGCCATGCAGGGACAGAAATGGAGCACACTACCAAACAAGGTACCCTTCTGCCCCACAAGACCCAGCCTTCTCTGTCCTTGTCAGCTGTAGGACACTGGCTTGGTCCTGTCACTCCCCACCCTCTTCTGGCCCCATCCCCAGCAGTCTCAGTGCACTCACCCCATCTCCCATTAGGCAAAATGCTCTGATGCTTATGAACATCCTGGGTGCAATGGGGCAGGAGCCAATGATGCCCAGCCGTCCTTTGACCCCTGGTTTTGGATGAGTGGGGAACTTAGGGGGAGGATCACAGTGCTGCTATGACCCCCATGCCCACCCAGTGTGAAGCGATACTTTGTGCTTGAATCTCCAGCTGCATTTCCAGCATTATTAGATTCTGCCTGATAATCGGCTTCCCTGTATGCCCTGACTGCCATGAAGGCAGATGCTGCCACATGGCAGGGGTGTCTCTTCCCACTCCCTGCTGTCTGTAGGGATTAACAATGCCCCTGGACTGATAACAAAATCCACTGGTCAGAGTGGAGCCAAGGTCAGCCCAAGCAGCTCATAAAAGTAGCAAGGCAGGAGTACTACAGCAACACCATCAACCTTGCTGCCTACCACCCGAGAAGTATCAGTTGGCCAGGTCCAAAGGTACTGCTGAGGTGGCAGCTGTCCCCCTTTGTCACAGAAGGCATATCTCCATAGTGTCAGGGGGCTGAGGGTGCTGGCTGTGGCTCTGTTCATCCCTGCTTTACATCCTGTATTTCCCCTCCCAGTAGCAAAGGGATACTCTCTCTCAGTATTCGTGATTGCAGCTTTGCCACAGCCACCCTTCCTTCAACTGAGACTGTCCCTGTCCCAGGGATATGTAGGGTTATGTTCTCCAGTGGCCCACAAATACCCCCAGGTGCTGCCTGGGGGATACTCTCCTGGAGCCCCATAGGCCTCAGGAACCAAGGCTTCATGGGCAGGGACAAGTGGCCATTGACCTGCAAGTGGTGGGTGTCACCTCCACGACAGTTCCTTAACTAGGACTCTGGGATCAGCAACCCCTGACATGCCCCTTCTCCCTGTGGCATTTTGTTTTGGGGAATGGGGGAACAGTCACAACTCTCTGGCCATCCCCCCACACTCCCAGCAGCACAGGACACCCCTCTCTGTCACTTTTACGTTGCATGGTACTACACAGTTTTTGGCAATAAAGGCAAAAACATCACCTGGAGAACAGGTACCTTCAACAGCATAGCCTGGAATAAACACTGTCCTTACCTCTCCCTCCCGCCCGAGGTGGAGTCCAGCCTCCTTGGACCCCCCAAACTGGAGCTGCCTCAGGTGTTGCCAGCACCTTGAGCTCTTCAGCAAAAGGCTGGCATCACTCCTTGCAGGAGATAAAGATGGAGACCTTTCTGCAGAGCATACCAATGCTATAACCCCCAAAACCCACCTGTCTAGGATTGGTCAGACTGCAGATCCCGAGGGGAGGTGTGTCCTATCACAGTGCCCACACAGGCAGTGATGTAGCTGCCTCACCTCCATCTCACAGAGCAGGACACCACTGTAGTCCTGGGATGTGGAGAATGTTGTTGCCACCTGTGGAGAAGCAGTTGCCAGATTTCCTTCCAGGACAGGTGTTTCCACGCTTGGTCTCATCCAGCCATCCTTGGGACTGTAGGACACCTGAAATCCTGGTGACATCCCTGAGCCTGGTTGTGT
>VYZS01102440.1:0-11309 GCA_013400695.1 Neodrepanis coruscans | reverse complement strand
GCCCAAGGACGGAGGGAGACAGAGGCGGGAGGAACCGCAGCGATGGCTGGGGCAACCCTAGCAGCCGGTTCCTCCCGTGCCGCTTTGCGTTTTGGCCCCACCTTGGCTCGGAGCGGGGCCATGGCCAACCCCAGCCCGGGACTGGGATCGCGCCTCCCGCAGCAATTCTGGACGGCGCGAGCACCGCCCGCACTGGTAAGCCTGACCCGCGCTGCCCAGCAAAGCTGGGGCTGCAGAGCGCCGAGACTCTGCATCGGACCGGAGCCGTACCCGCCAGCAGCAGTGCCTGCCGTCCACGCTGCCGGTGGGGGGGAAAGGGCAACCGAAAAACCATGTGGGCACGGGGCCGGGCGGCCCCGGAGCAGAAAGCAGTCGCGGTCAGCCGCCAGCGCAAGACTAAGCCGCCGTACCACGACTCGATCGTTTTTACTTTCATCTTTTAGCCCCACGACATATATCTTCTTTTTTTTCCACAAGTATTTTCTTCTTTCCAAGACTAAGACTTTTCCTGCTGTGCTCTAAATTGCTTTCCTTTATTAAATTCTTGTAAGTATTTTTCTTTTGAGGATCTCCATCTGTTTAAGGTTCTTTCAGTGTGTAGCTCCGATTTAGGATAACCTACTTTTTATGACTCTATTATCCCTGATCATATCTGCCTTGGGACCATTGGTACCATTTAATTGTACAGATGAGATTTCAAGGGGTCCCATGAGTTAATTCTGTCTCCACCAATTACTCTTTTCTTTCTGTGGTCTAACGTGGACACCCTTGGTTAAGACATGCTTATTCATGCTGCTGTGAATAGCATGTACTTTACCCAAGAAATCATGTTACCCAGTGCAGAGTCACAGTACAGATCTGTGAATCTCTTCCAAATGAACTTGAACTGTGTGGTTTTTTTGCAGGCAGTACCGCTACATTAGCATGGTTGGACATCCAGTCTAAATAGTCTTGTACTGTAGCAAGGCAAGGTAATCCAAACTCCATACTGGCACAGTTATACCTTTTCTGGGTCTGGAATGTAGTGCCATTGGTGGTAACTGCAGGGACTTCTATGTTGATCTCTGCTGTGCCATGTGTACAAGCTCCTGAACTCCCAGACATCTCTTCATACAAAGACACACACATGCAGATGCACACATTTTACACCTTTCTTCATTCACAGAGAGATTTACCTTATCGTTAAAATTTGAGTCTGGGTTTCTCAAAATCGTGATCTGGCAAGATGTTAAAGAACACACTTAAAATTCACCAAGTTGCAATTTATAGCACCTCCAGAATCCATACCAGGCAAATGTTTCTCCTTTAATGGAGAAGAATGAAAACCTGAAGAGACAAAATAATGACAAGTAACATAGTTCTCCAAAAATATAAAATAAAGTTAATATATCATGTCATCTTCCATGGTGCATGTCCTATGGTTAAGTGAATTTTTAAATCCTGCTATATTGCAGATCTGGTAGGTGTGAACAAGAAATCCTAAAATTTTATATCCCATCACATACATGTGGCACTAAGGGAATCATATAACCCCAATTCTTTACTCTCTTTCATCAAAGAACCTTTGTGGATGTCCCAGGAGAAAGCAGTAAGACTGTGATGGTGTTAATGAGAGCCTTCTTTTTATTACCAGTCGCTGGAGTCACTAACAGTGGAAAGGTGCTGCTCAGAACATATCCATCAGCTACAACAGGATCCTGTGGGCACTGTTGCTTCTATGTTCTAAGTCAGATTTATTTTAGTAAAATTCCTTCTCTTGAAGTTTGATTTACTAAGCATTTACAAATACAATAATGGTTGGAGAATGTGAAAATGATGCAGTAGAAAAACTGTATTTGTATCTTGGTGCATCAAGAATGAAGTCAATTAACTTCTGCCAAAGGGAAGAGATGTTTTATAGTTTTTGATTTTTCCTTCATAGAACCATGCTATCCATGTGGTCTAGTATTCTGCATATAAGGCACATTCTGAGAGGGTCTTACCTTTTCTGATTATTGGATGGAATCATAAGACACCTGTCTTAAAGAATCATCAAGATTGACAGGTCTTGATGTAGTCTCTCTTATCACCAACCCCATTTAGCCAGAAGGTTGTGCTCCTAGATATTTAATTGCAGTCTGGAGACAGAGCTCTTATCCTTCTGCAAGACCTATCTCACAGATATCCCGTTTTTTATTTTTATGTAGCAACTGCCAACATTTGGCCAACTCTGAAAACGTCTTCATGGTGGTAGGATGAGTGCTATCTTCAGCTCATGAGTTATAATCAACACATTTAATAATAAATAAAGCAAAACCAACACCAAAGACAAAGAATCTGTCCATCAGAATTTCTTTGACTAGAAGAAATTTTTTTACATTTTAATTCAATGGCAAAAAATGTCCTTTGCCATTGCTCAGCTTTGCCCATAGTCTCAGTAACAAAGACAAGTAAATTGTGGGACAATAAGGCCATTGGTGTTTGCACATGCCCCACTCCCCCACCTTCTCTAGCAACACATTAAATGCACAATGACAGGATCTATCAGTGCTTCAACCTGCTTCAAAACAAGCAAGTGCCTTTTCCAGCTCTCCTTTGCTTTCCATGTCAGGTCACTGGGGAACTGTCCAGCAAATGACCGCCTTCTAAATTTAGATTGGCTTGGGGATTTCTGTTCTACCATTACGTCTGAGACCTGTTAGGGAGAGAAGAGAAATACCTGCAATTTTCAGGCCAGGACAAATTTTTTTAGTACAAATTTAGTACAAACTTAGGCAAATTTAGTAACTCAGGCCTAAAGAATAATGAAAAAAGTGGGAAATCACAAAAGAGAAAGTTTGCCATGATCACTGTTACAGCTTGTACAGCTGTTCACACCTTGTTCAGTGTCAGAAATAAAGAAAATGTCCCAATGGACATAGTATTAGCACAGGGTACAGACTTTTAAGTACATTTGTACTTTGCAGCAAAAGTTCTCCATGTCTGAATGTGGTAGACACCAAATTCTTACAACCATGGCATGACTATTCAGACAGTTAAAGAACTTAATTACTTAATTCAGGAGTTCTTAATTCCTGTCTACTTCTTGCCTTTGACAATATAGGTTGTTCAATGCTGGTAAAATGAATGTAAAGTCAACTGTCTCTACCTGTCTAGCACAGGACTTTGGTTGAAGCATCACTTTTTTGATTTCAGTGTCCTGTACTGGTCCTTGCCATGGCAACTGCCTTAAGAGGGATGCTACCATGAAATATCAACTCACCTCTAGGCTTCGGAGCAAATTGTTAAAAACACTGAGGACAAGATCAACTCAGCACCTTTTTGAATTCTAGGTGAATGGCATCTTCCTAAGGGTCTGTGGTGTGTGAAATGTTACCTGCTGGGACCACTGGAGATTATTACACTTATTCTAGTCAAACACATATTAGTCTGCAGCCTAAAACTTAGATAATTGTGTGGAAAATTGGGCTGCTAATACTCATTTTGCTTAAGGACAACCTTTTTCTTTCCAGTGTCCAAAAGTGGACATTCTGTCTTCTTGAAAGATGTAATATTAAACATGTTCTCTGTAAAGCTGAATAGATGTTTCATAAGCTTCTATTCTACCAGCTAAAGAAAGTGCAAGGCTCTTGAAAAGTTCATGTGTAATTGTAAAGCGAGATTGTAGTTTTGTGCAGGAAGTATTATTTTCTGTTATGTCAGAATAAGTGATGATTAATTATTACTCAAAGTGGTCACATTTGTGGTCTTGCCAGGATCAATTTTTTTTTTTTTCCCCAGATTTAGAGGAAATACAAGTTTCTTTTTCAAAAAAAGCATGCATATGCCCGCTTTTCTGATCCATCTGTTAATTGATAGTATTTTGGTCAAGAAGAATGTTCCACTTCATTATCATATAAACCAGCCAAAAATTACTGTTAAGAGATGTGCATTTCACTCTCGTATGACTCAGGGGTGCTGTTTTGCCTCTTTGCAAGGCATTAGTGTGTTTTTGCACCTGGAGTAGCAAGACCAAGGTTGTTGGATGGGATCAGACCATCTAGGATTAGCGTTTGTGGCTGGACCAAGACGTTCCTATTTGATACAGGCATGTGCTACAAGGATGCATTATGTCATCATCAGATGATTCATATTATTCCCTGGCAAAATAATTCACCATTATTTGTTATGAAAACTAACTGATTTGGTTCTATGTCAATTTTATTTGCCATCAATACTGTTTTAGTTTTTGGTGGAACTCTGCCAGCTTTTCCTGTTCTTCTTGCTCCAACCAAGCCCCTGAAAGCTGACTTTCACAAGCTGTCTGTGATTAGACAGTGAGGTCTCTGTAAGTGTGGTCTTGTATGAGCAGCTGTGTATTTTTTCTGTAGAGAGGACTTGTCGTTAAAGAACTGAGAAGATGAGTGGGTGGTACTTTGGACTGTTTTTCTTTTAATTTGGCCCTCATTTACTTCAGACACTGTGAAGGAGTCCACATTAGTTGATGGTGCCCACAATTCACTTGTACTGATGAAGGCAGCTTGACAGCTGCCTAAATCACTGCTAGATACTACTGATAGATTGCTGCATACGAATTTGTAGAGGACCACCCAAACACAGCTCAGGGGCAGCCTGCAAACACACTAGGTTTGCACATGACTACAGTAATTCAAGTTGTTTTAACTCTTTTCTAGCACTTTGTATAGTTTTCCTTTTTAAGAAAGATATTTTATCTCTACTTTCTTTTAGATTTATTTGCTGGATAGATGAAGGAAGTCACCAGGATCCAGTACTTCCCATCATCAATAGTTGTGGTGTTTAATTAAGTTTTATTTGTTTGTTCATACAGGGATATCAGCTTGCTTTCTCATCTTGAGATGTACAATCTGGTGGGGGGGGAAAGAAGAGAGGAAAAATGTGAGATAAGAGAAATGATTCAGTATAGGTACCTCTGGTGTGCTAGAGAGAAAAGCTTAGGCTGTCTAACAGCAAGGAGTTGTATCCTGCCATTTCTAATTGAAGACACAGTGGAGGTCAGGACTTGGTAACGTACCTATCAAAAGGAATAACACAAGAGCACAGGAACAGGAGCTTATCTCCGGTATATCATCCACCTCCTGTGGATGTATATGCAAATCTGAATGAGGAGTTTGGCTGCCCAATTAAAAGCTAGAAAGTTATTGATCCAGTGCCACCTTGGGAAACGTTAATCAATAGCAAGGTTATGTTATCCATCATGGGATATAGGACTAGGATTTGCAAAATCTGATTCTTATTAGATGCCCGGTGCCATCTGCAGGGTTCTCTAAGTCTGTTGTGTTGCTTAGCTACTGGCCCCATGGCATTTGGCAGTGGCAGCTGCTAATGGATTCTTGACCATTTGTCTAATGATTGTCATATCAGCAACATTATGGTTGCCATGAGCTTTATTAGACAGTACCTTTCTCATGTTATAGACTTGTGACAATGAAGTTCAGTACTCTGGCATTACCATCTCAGGCTGCTGCAGTGCTATCATGGTAAAAAACTTTCTTCCCAGTATAACTTCAATCAGGACACCAATATAGCACCATTTGAAATGTTTCTTCTGTATGTGCTGATTTTTTCTTCTATATGTGCTAAGACAGTAGTGTCTGAAAAAAGGAATTTCCATATTCCACTCTCACAGCCTGATTTCTAACCTGAATGGAGGCACAGAGTCAAAACTCCAAAAACATGCATTTCTAAAATTTGAGGGTAATTGTATTTATAATTACAATTCTCAGCGGGTTTTTTAGTATGAACAGTCATTTATATGGGCAATTGCAAAGCCTAGGTGTATGGTCATGATAACAGTAACATGCATGCACATATCTGCATTGAGACATGTGCATCTCAATGTACATGACCTGTTGCAAAGAGTTGACATTGGCTGGGTGAGGGCTGCTATGGGGAAAAGAGCTTCATATTAGATGAACCCAATACACCTGTCTTGTTGGAAGGAAGGCAAAATCAGAAATAACTATTGTATAACTCTTGTGAGGGGGCATCAAGAGAATTACTCTGTGTTTCCTTTTTTTTTCCTCTGATGGCCTTTCATTTCTTGACATACCTGTTTCCCTGTTTCCGTGCTAACATCTGGAAATTCCCTCTGTGTATCATGTGGTTTGATTTGACCTGTTTTGGCATTTAAAGATCAATTAAAATCTCCTCTTGGATGAGTACTTTCAGCATCACAGTACCCTACTCCCAAAGTCTTAATGTGGACAGTGAGTAGTGAGAAAAAAGACAACCTTCAAGGACTGACATGTTTGTTACACCGTTTTTTTAAAAAGGGAATTTGACTAAACATTCACACTTAGCTAAATGTTTTTCCGGTTTTAAAGAAACCTTTGTTTTTCAGTCAGAGACCAGCAATAATATTTTCTGACTTAGAATGATTCATATTTCAATACTGATTATGGGAGTGATAAGTATAATGGCATCAACCACTAACAAACAGAAGATTTGTCAATCAAGAGTTTTAATTGCAGGTAAAAACAATTCAGAACTGTCTACTAATTGTGAACTGAACCAACAGGGAGTCTTCAATGTAAAGGTCATTTAGTGCATGTTGCTTGGGAATAGACTAATGAGTTACATGTACTGTCAGTTATTTTTCATGATATGCCAAAGCTGAATGTCATACCTTGCAAAAACATGAAAGCACAAGAGGTTTTGATAAGTCTGAAATACCTTCATTAGTTTTAAATATTTGTTGCATTCTCACTTTCAGTTATGTGTTCTGAGAAACTGGCAAACGGGTGCAGCTTAACAGGATAGCAGGAGTGCTAAACAGGGTGGTAACGAGTGCCATGCCAGCTATCAAGTTACATTTATTGACTTGTGTCCTGGTTTTGGACAATATTAGGTTTATCAATGGACAAGAGATGGATAGGGAAGGCAGCAATTTATTAAAGGGTAGATATATGGGGGAATAAATGGAGGTAATTGCCCAATTATGACCCACCGGGACGCCCTCTGACAGACACACACACCCCCCCACACACACCCCCTCACACACACCCCCTCACACTGTAACCTGAGAAGGGATGGGGGAAGGGAATATATGTTAGACTGTACTGAACAAGACTGCCCCACCCCCTGCACCCACCGGCCACGTGTAACTCGAGAAGAGAGGAGGGGAAGAGACTAGAGGTTACACAGTACCCTCCGGGCATAGCAGCCCACCCTCCGCCCTCACCGCGGGGAAAAGGGAAAAAAGAAAGAAACAAACTAACAACTCAGAGGCTGGCACCCGCAAACCTCCCAGAAAAAATAAAATAAAATGTATCTGTGAAAACGAAAGTGGCGGTCCTTCCAGAAGCAGTGTGTCAGTGGAGAAGTCCTCCCAACGAGGAAGGTTTCAGGCTGAGGAAGGTGAAAAGCCATGGGACCTCAGGGAACTCCGTGGAGGAAGAGCCAGCAGGCAGCAAAAAAAAGTCTGGCGAGGGAGGTGGAAAGTCCTCCAAGCTGTGTTGAGTAGGCATCCTGTTTTCAGCTTCAGATTTTCCGGGGAAAAAAGAGAGAGAGCCAGCCCTCTGCCATGAAGTTATATTCCCCGCCCCTTCCCAGCATTCCCTGTGGGTCTCCCGGGCTGATGGGAAAAAACCCAGGCAGGGGTAACCTTGGTAACCTGGCTACTCCTCCCAGCCAAAATGTAGGCATAGGAGAAAGAGTTATTTTTTCCTTTGTCTTCCCCTGTGGTTTTAACCCAAACCATTACAACTTGGTACCTCTAAAGTGACAGGAAACCTTTATTAAAAAAACAAAAAAGCTTAAAGCATACTCTTGTACACATGTGGTTTGATTTTATTTCTTTAACCTTAGATTTGTTTTCCTCCTTCAGTCACAGAAAATATATTCAGGAACAATGTTCTTCTTGGAATGGCATGTGGTGGTATGGCATGCTGACACTTTTCGAAATCTGTCTGCTTTCTACTAGTCAACAGTTGCTAAAATGTTCCTGGAAGGAACAGTGTTTTTTCTCCCATGAGTGTCTGGACCTTGCAACCAATTGTAGTACTTTCTTCCATTCACAATTAATCTGCAAGCCTCCTTGATGGCTGGGAGACTCATTAACAGGCATGGAGGAAATCAACCTTAAATGAGCTTGTGCAGTGAAATGCTGTATTCTTCAAGGGTGCTTCAGTGTTTTCCTGCCTGTGATTTTCTGGAGCTCAGCTCAGAGGAGCTGGTCTGCCCTTGAAAGCCGTGATACCAGGCTATCCCTGCAAGACATGAGCCTCCCATACTGGTCCCCTTCCTGCTTTTGGCTGCTTATGTTCACATACCATCACAAGGAAGCATTTCCTGGCCTTAACAGCAAAGATGTTAGAGTTTCAGGCATACACTAGTATGGTCCAGAAGGTAATTTTACACTGTTTTGTTTCTGGCATTTCTTGCCTAAAACAAAAGACCCAGAAAAAAATAGCTATAAGTTTTGACTCTTCTCTGCTGCAGCATCTGTGAAGAAAATTTTGGCTCCCAGCTCCAGAGTATCCATTCCCTATGTTCAGAAGTTTGGTCACAACATTCCTTGCCAGATGTGGTAGCCTTAGTTACAAGCAAGATTGTTTTCTGAGCTTGGGTCAAATATCTCTGTCCTTCAAATATCACAGCAGAGGCTCATTGAGCCAGTGCCATTGGTGAGAGGACCTTTGGGGAACCATTGAGTCAGCCAGGGCTCGTTTCTACATCTTCTGGGTGTAGAAGCCTAGTGGATCTTATGGCTTTGGAGTTTCACCAGTGACCCTGTTCAGGTGCTTGCTTCTCTGTGGATAGTCTTCCCACTTGAGATGGCTTGCTGAGAGAACATGACCCCAGAGGATCATCAGTGAAGTGGCACAGCTGTGTACTGGTGAGAGATGGACCAGACACTAAGCCTTTTTATTCCACGTCACTCAGGCTGTCTATCTCAAAGATGCTTTGGCATTTAACCCTCACCATTAGTCATCCCTAAAAAGGCTTATGTTGGCAAAGTTGGGTCTTGACAGACACAAAGGGGAGTCAGTTTTATTAATAATAACTGAAAATTTGCATCATGATTTGTATGACTGAGAGCTGGTCTTGGGGCTGTGCAAGCACTTCCAAAACTCTAGCTGCTGGATGTGTGCTGTGGAAAACCTGACCCCATAAGGAGTGTGGGAAAGCTGCTTTTAGTCTACAAGGGCTGTTTCAAGGCTATCCTCGATTGCATGTTCCTGTATAGGGCATATGGCCTCTAAGCCCTTTCTAAACTGGATGATGATTGTGAAGGAATTTTTTTTGTCAGGAAGAACATTGTTAGCAACAGTCAACAAATACCGAGTAGACTTATTAGCACTTCAACAATTTATATATATTCTCAGTGTTTAAAATCATGTATTATTTCATAATACTTGCCCAGTAACTCACATCATTAATTCTTTGCCTCCTTGTGATTTACAAACTGCTGCAAATGATTCTTCAATGTTTAAAATCTAAGCTATGTTCATCAGCATTTTTTTTTTTTGGAAAGAGGACTTGTGGTTATGCATAATCATGCTGTATTTTGTGGTTGAGAAAGGTATTTAAATTGATGGAGTCTGTTGTGTTTACCAGGTCAAGTATCAGAGTTCACAAGATTTTCATAATTTCCACACAGAAATTGTTGGCATCACTAGCATTCCCTCGGAACAACTAAGTAGCATATCTGAGACCATCAAAGAACAAGGTACTCATTGTAGAACTAAGGTGAATTCTGCTTCTTAAATTGAGCTGTCATGGCTGGAAGGCTTTTGAGCTCAAGTCCTATGGCTATGCAGAGATGTGTTAAGATCCATTTGGCTTCTTTCTGTCAAATGACTGTTTAATGAGGCAGCCCAGCAGCTGCTCTGAGATTCTGCATTTCCAGATACATTGTTTTGGTGTGAGAATTACTGCGCTACAGTTATTTAAATTATGTGTTGGTCTGAAATATTCCCTTTACAGTCCCTGTACCTCACTACAGTACTAAAGCAATGGCCCGATTAACCAAACAAAAATTGGAAATTTTAACAGACAGTGTCTTTGCAAATAGCCTTCGCCAGCTATAAAGGACTACTTGTAGTCCTCAGGTGGTACCTTAAGGTTTATCCTTGAAATAGTGTAGGGGAAAACAGCAACAACTTGCCTTTGACATCTTGTTTTAGCTATGAAGAAACCAGATAGTTTTAAATAGCTTTTGAGAAGCTAATGATAAGGTAACAAATATTGCATAGTGATTGACTTTAAATCAGGTTGGATACACTTAACAATCTCTTTAAGAGGGGCTTTTAAAAGGTTTGTTTGTAGTAAAACTGAAGAAACAAGAAAACCAACATCAACATAAACTGGGTGAAGACTCTTATTTTCTACTCTGGGTTTCTTTTCATTATCTTTCATTGTGTTTCTTTGTAATTAAAGCTCAGCTAATCTCCTGTATCTTGGAGCCATTTACTACTGACAGAGCGGAAGAAATAAAAAAACTCCCACTGTTTTGGTGATAAGTTATCTAAAGAAAGGTCATCCATTTCACAAACTTTCTCTGTTCATCTCTCTTCGATGTTTTGAGCTTCGGGAAGGATTAAAAGATGAAAAAAAATGATTAAAAAAGATGAAAAAGAGGATAAAAGGATGAAGAAGAATGCATGCTAAAACTTAAAATTGTCCTTTGGGAAGGTATGTAGTTAAGTAAAGCATTATTCTCCTCTCACTTACACTATTGCAATCTCAAAAGAACTACATAGCATTAAGTAGAATAGCATCAATGTAAAAACAGGACGAGAGAGAAAAAAATCAGTCCCAAGATGCTTTTAAATACAGTGCATTTAAATACATATACTCAAGTGGATTAGAATTTTCAAAGATTGTTTTATATTACTGCTGCACAGAATACAACCTGAGCACATAGAAATTGAAAGATGAAGGCAAATCCTAGAGCTGCAACTTGTGAATGCAGCAGAAGTATAGATGTAAGGTTGGTTGCTGGAGCAGATTTTACCATGGAATTGGCCAAGTTTCAAGGCCCAAGCACATTTATATTTTAAGAAGGTTGCAACAGTAGGAGAGATCAAACTTTGTGGGTTAGATGTATTTCTGTTTAATATGTAGTTTTATGAGTGAACTCTCCAAAGCCTATGTGGATATTTCAGCAGGAGAATATTGGTATAAACTACTGAAATCACTGGAAGTTCGTCAGTTGACTTAGCCTTAATTCTTCCCGAATTCTTCCTGAATCAAGGTTTTACTTGAGCAAATGGATAACTTAGAAGTACTTTATGAGGAAATAATTAGAAATTTAAGAAAGATGAGATGTGTTCAGTTTGTCTATTTATCATCATCATCATCATCAT
>VYZS01102430.1:0-49387 GCA_013400695.1 Neodrepanis coruscans | reverse complement strand
CTCCTCTTCCTCCTCCTCTTCATTGTCACTGTCTCCTCCATACTCTCCCAGAAGTCCTATCAGAGGGTTCACCACCTTGGGCTGCGGGAAGTGGCAGAGAAATGTGACAATCTGTAGCATCCAGCCTGCCTGGCTACGCAAGTCTTTGTTTCCCCAGTTGACCTCCCTGTGGCTGCTGTCTCTGTTCCAGCCCAAGAGAGAGAGAGCAGCCTCCCAGCAGTGCAGGCAGGGAACAGAAAGAAGCTGGATGGTTTTCCGTTCACACCACAGGGTGGAAGCCCTTCTGTTCTCTGGACAGGTCATGTTTTGGTACCAGGCTTTCCCAACCTGCCAAACACCTGAACACAAGAAGCTGACCAAGGCAGTGGCTATTTGGCCATGAGCTGCTGTCAGTCATTTTCCCCAGCAACAGAGATCAGTGAGGTTTGCCCTTCCTAAGCCCAGAGGAAGGAAGTTTTCTGCTTGAGGACTGGTTGAGCGAGGAGACCCTGCTTAATTGCAGGTATCGAATTTCCCCATGCTAGAAGCCCACAGGCAAGGTCAGAGCTTTAGAACAAACTGCCTTCACCATTCCATCCTCAGTGCCCTGTCCTCTGGCATAAGAAACTGGCACCTCTGCCACTCACGGTCACAGCACGGCTGTGCTGAGCCTATCTAGTCCTGTATCAAGGCAAAATACAATATTCTGAAGCCACTTACTGGGGCTGCACTCTCTTCCTTTTTCACAGAGGGAGGTAAAGGTTTTTTAAAGACATCTTCTGCAGAGAACTTCTCCTCTCCAGCCTCGGTCTGAAACAGCCAAGATCAGGTGTTGAGACTGCCACAGCAAGGACTCAGTGCACACAATACCTAAGCACTCATTCAAACAGGCCCCCAAGGAAACCAGGCAGAAACAAGGTGGTGGTTTTGCTGGGAGACATTCCCATTCTGGGGAATCCATAGCTCTCCTGAAGCTATACCCCTGGTTTCAGAGACAGCTACAGCAGCTCATCATGCTGTCCCAGCTCATGCCACTCTCATTTTCTCCTGCACTGTGATGCTGACAGTGGTCCCAGACACGCCTCAGACTAGTGAGGGAGCTGGGGCAGGGTCAAGTCACACTTGGGCACCTCTGTTCGCGCAAAAAAGGACAAGGAGATCAAGTGCAAAGTCACACCCACTGCCAGACAACATCGTTTTTCTCTGCTGTATCTCTGGAACAACAAATGGCCAGGCTCAACCAGCATGGTGGGGTTTTAAGGATCTTCCTTATCCTGGACAGAGAATACCAGAGATTGCAGACACCCAGCACTGCAACAGAATGAGCCTATGACATTCCCCTGTGTGCTCAGAAGCACAAAGAGCAGGCTGGGGTGAAACTTCACATTTACACACTTTACAGAGAAATGGACAGAAGCCCTGGACAGGTGCCAGTTTAGCAGTTCATGAGCTACTCATATGTGACCAGAAAGACAAGTGTCATGCACCACCTTACCAGGCCTGAGCTCTCATCCTTCTTCACAGAGGGAGGCAATGGCTTTTTGAAGACATCTTCTGTGAAGAACCTCTCCTCTCCAGACTCATTCTGAAAAACCCAAGACTGGGCATTAGGCCAGCAGCAGCACAGGGATCATCAAGTACAAAAAACAGCCAGGAAGCCACTTCTGAGCATCCATAGAAAATAGGGAGGTGGGAAAAATGATGGAACAATTTCTGCTGGAGATGCTCTTACCCTCCATTCAGACAGGACCATGTTTCTCCTAGGTCAGTGTCCCTGAAAGCCTCCATACCAGATGAGATTCCTTGGCTGGCTTGGTACCAGTGCCAGGGACAACTGCACCCCTCAGCTGCCCAGGACTGATCATGCCAGGGCATATCCAGACCAAGAGGCAAGGAGGAACAAAAAGTTTCTGCATTGGTGGCTAAATCACTTCTACCAACTCTCCTGGCATTCCTCAGGCCCTGCCTCAGCCCTGGGCTGTGCTCAAACATCACTTTGGGCAGCTACTCCCAGCCAGCAGCTCTCCATACTGGGGAGACAGTGTTTGTTCACTGGGAGCAGCAGGGAAGGGCAGTGCCCCAGCACTAGAGGGGCAGTCAGGGGAGAGATGAGCCTCTGCTGTCATCTGACTTGGTATGTTTAAATGTCTCTGCTAGTTTTTGTAGTCTCTGTTACAACAGCTGGTGCTTTCAGCAATGTAAGTGAAACGTGTTTCCATTACCTGGATGTGTCTCAATCCTTTACTGTAAGGAAGGGATGAGAGGCCCTGGACTTAATGTCACAAAAGAAAAATTTCAGGAACTTAATTCCACCTGGTCAGACAACAACCACGTTCCTGGACGGCTGCTGACTCCATGGATTTCAATGTCTTCTCTCCCTTTTTGAATCCCCTAATTACTCCACCTCTCTTACCTCAGCCTTCTGGCCTCAGTTACCCAATCATTCTGATGTCTGGAGGGATTTACCTTAGCAGAAGTACTTTTCCCTTTGTCCTTTTTGTCCCTGTTGTCCCTGCTGTGTGACTCCTTCCTTTCATTTGTCCGTTCTTGGCTCCCGTGCCGCCGCCTCCTGCTCTCCGTCGGGGATGAGCAGGATTCTCTGTCTATCGTGACTTCCCTCTGAAAGAGGCATTTGGAGCAGATTTAGCCAAATCCCTGCCATCTTCTTACTGGGATTCTTGTTCTTACTGGCTGGGGAGACCAGCACAGTAAGAAGGGAATGCAGAGGGCAAAGGCTTCAGAACTTTGCTGCGGCAGATGACAGGCCATCAGAGCACTGCCTTGCTCACAGACATCATGAAAACAAGATGACAGAGAACGTCTGCTGATGGCTCTTTTTTGACATCCTTGTAACTATTGCTGGCTGGGATCGAGAGGCAAAGAGACCACATACGTAAACAGAGCTCTGCTGTCCATCTTTTATTACAGTTATTTGTCTACAGTAAAATTTAGCAATGCTCTGCTAATAAGTCCACTCAAGGAAGAAGAGATCAAAAACCTCTCAAAGGCAGGGCTTTAGAGGTCAAAGATGGTTCAACACACAGCTAATGGGTTCCTAGCCTCTCATTAAGTTGATATTTTGCAATGTGCATCTCTTTAATACAGGTCAGAGGACAGTCAAAAAAAAAAGCTGCCTCTCTACACTGCCCTACTCTGGCCTGTCTTCAGGACCTAGCTGCAAAATCTCTCGAGAAGGGCAGTTTGTAAGAACATACTGTATGTAAATCTTCCTTCCCATGCACTCACCTGAGTCCTGGGGTCATAGTATGTCCCAGCTATGGGATCATAGTAATTCCCAGTTTCAGGATCATAAATGTATGTGGACACATCTGATGGTGCTGAAGAGAGAGACACAAAAGTTAGCACCACAGTCCTCTGAAGGCAGAACTTGCCTTTTACAAAGACAAAAGCATGAGCAAAATATTACACTGATGAAAGGATCAAGAGTGGGAAAGAAGGATTTTTCTCTCCTGGCAAGAGAGCTATGACTATCTTCACATCACTTGACCTACATCTTTTCTTTAAAGAGTAAGAAGGGTATTAAGTTTTCAGAATTCTGGTTTAGGACTCTGGCAAAACATCCACATCAAAACAGATTTACAGGGACTGTGTTGAGATCACCAGACCACAACACTTGGCCGGACAAAGACATGAAATTCAGTAATTTCCCTAAGAATGGGGTAATGAGTACCAGGCTCTGTTTCCACCCACCCCTCTGAACAACAAAGAGCTGTTCTCTCCCGAACAGTCTCCTGTTTCAAGTGATGACACTCCCCACATCCCTTCCACCCCGTGGGTGTATGAAAGCTCCCAAGAAAAAAGGGGAGTGAACTGTTTCTACAGGAAAAGCCAAAGGCCTTAGGGGTAATAGACCCATAATGTCAGGAATGCCTCTCATTTCCCAAGTGTTCTTGGACAGAGCTCAGCAATGCTACATATAAGTTAGTTAAACACTCAGGAGTGCTCTTCCAGCTACTGGCACTGCTGCATCAAGTGGATTTTCTTCCTTCTCCTCTAGTAACTGCCAGGCTGATTTTATCCCATCAGTTTTCCACAACAAGGAAAAATAGGCAGCAAGTTTCCTTTATCTGCATGTAGTTTTGCACAGTGAAAGTAGAGAGAAACACATCATCAGATAGGAAAATGTGACTAAACAAAGTTGGCAAAGGAACTCAGAAGTGGGTGTAGCAAACAAACCTACTCTTAGCTTTTAAAAATATTTTTGGGCTGATTTCTACATGTCAGTGCCCTTTTAAGGAAGAAAAGTCTCCACAGTAGGAGTGAAGCAGAGTTTAACTTACACTGTGCTCTGGTGCGTCGCTGTGATTCGCTACCCCTCCTGTCTCTCATGCCCCTTCTGCCCTGGAGTAAGTGAACAACACAAACAGATCAGAGACTCTTTGACAAACATCATATTGCTTCTCCTCCCTCTCACAGGCCCAAAGTTCAGGAGAACAGCTCATTTTAGCAACCCTAAAAAGAGCACAAGCAGACATAGCTTTTCATCTACAGAGCAACGGACAGTGTTGCAAAGCACAAGATCTCTGCAGCTTCCATGAGAGGTGTGCACGGCAATCTGTATGGAAGCCTCCAGCCCATTCACTATGGGAAGAGCCCTATAGTCTAGTAACCAGCACTAGAGAAGAAACATTCACTCTGGGAACTGAGATCAGTCATCAATTGAATCACTCTGCAAAGAGTGGTATTGAGTAACCCAGCCCGGAACTCCCTCCAGCAGTATCTGCACTCTGACTTCACTTCTATGCACATGATAAACAGAGTGTGAGAGGCAAAGCAGCAGTGAAAGCACATTTGAGCATTATAATCCCATCTTCAAACATGCTGAACCTTCAGTAGCCCAAAGGGAAAAAGCCTAACACAGCCAGGCCTATCACCCGCCGTGACCTGCAGGGAAGCTGAGCAGACCTACCGGGCCATAGTAGGAATTGTCACCATGCTCCCCATAGTCATTCCTGTTGAGATAAAGGTTGCAGGTTAATGTCAGTTTTACTTCATATTAACTTCAGTATACTCCAAATGGATCAGCAGGATAAATAAAGGCAGAAAGACCATCTTTTCTGGCCACATGTTGGACTATGTCCATCCCAGAAGACAGACTTGGCAGATCACTGTCTCCACAAGAATTATAACCCCATTCTGCTGTGTCCACAAAGCTGTATTTCTCCAAGTGCTTTTTAAAAAGCTGAACCCATTAATTCCCTCAGAATGGGATTTGATGGCTGGACAACAACAAGATGCAATATGATCGTTAATGCCATACTGCTCCATCAGTGAACTTTCTTCAAGCTCTGATGCTTTCACTTCTCCAACATATTTTAAGGTTGTAGGAACATCTGTGCTAATTACCATGCCAAACTTTAAGCACCTAGTCTGACAACACAGCTCTAGCCTTGCAGTACATCACACGAAGGACAATCTTACTACCTCATCTGTCTATACCTTCTCCTCCCTGTAGCAAGATTCACTTCCAACGTACGCCCATCAATGCAGATCGGGGGATCTAGGTTCTGCAGTATCTTTAGCAACCTCAGTGCCTCCTGGAAAAGGAAAGGACAATGTCACTTCCATGAGAAGTAAACCAGCCCATTTTTCAAATTCTGCCTAAAAGGAATGCTTTGTGCTTAGAAGGACAAGAAACACAACACAAAATATTAGTAAGATGTATTTAGGATGTGACAAAGGGATAAAGGCATTGTTAAAATGATGAGGTTCTCTGCTTGTCCTATGACCACTTTCAGCAGCCAGCTAGGGACTGTATTCTTCTAGGGCTGCTTTGACTGCTGTTATCTCAAAGACTTTTAGTGAATACCCTCTGGACCAATGCCAAAGCACAGCTACAGAGTCTAGGAACCACCCAGAACCAGAAAATGTGAACCCTCCACCACGAGATTGTCTCTTAGTTGAGATCCTTGCCTTCTACAAACAGAAACCAGTGAATTCAAGCTCCCTGCAAACAAAACATCTGTGTAAGACGTGTTCAAGTTTAGAAGGGTCTACAAAGAAATGCAGTGAGGTAAGAAACTCACTCAGTGTCACAGTTTCTGACAACAGCCTTTGACTCCTAAAGCTGAAGAACAACAGCTGTACCAGATACTCCCTGTACCTGGCTAGACCAGCAGAAGAGCACTCACTCCAGGACAGCTACCTCACAAGTACAGCGATCTATTGTTATCTCTGTGGATTCTCTACTTCTACAGATTTCAGATGCCAACAGGGGGAGCATGTGAAAGCAAGAAACTACTTACAGCATGAGACTCCAGTTCGATGAAGCCATAGGTCTGCCCCATCCGCCCAGCCTTGTTCTTCATGATGCGCACGCTGGACGTGGAGAGACGCACGTAGGGGGCCAGGAGCCCCACAATCACTTCTGGGGGGGTGAACCGAGTAATGCGCTTCAGCATAATTGCTGAGAAGCACAACGAGGGAGGAGGCCCGGAAAGAAAAAGTAGGGGGTGGGGGAAAATAAATTAGAACTAAGTTTATTGTGACTAAACCCACTCAAAGCAACAGTACGGCTTCTTGCAGTCAAGTCTGGAAGCCATCGCCTTCCTTCTCTCCACTTTGCAAGATGCTCAGAGTACCACTTCCAATTGTTAACTCTTCTGCCCCAGAAAACAGAGCAGAAAGTAGACCCCCCTCAGAGCTCAAGGAACTCTTGGTCAAAGAGACTTCTGCTGCTGTGCTAAGTTAACTGCACTACCCTGAAACTTGCTCAACCTGAATTAATTTTCTCGAAGGCAATTTGTCAGCACCTTTGCAGCTGAACAGCCACCACTACTTGATGCCATGGATTTGCACAAAATAGAAGTGGGCTCNAAGATGTATTTAGGATGTGACAAAGGGATAAAGGCATTGTTAAAATGATGAGGTTCTCTGCTTGTCCTATGACCACTTTCAGCAGCCAGCTAGGGACTGTATTCTTCTAGGGCTGCTTTGACTGCTGTTATCTCAAAGACTTTTAGTGAATACCCTCTGGACCAATGCCAAAGCACAGCTACAGAGTCTAGGAACCACCCAGAACCAGAAAATGTGAACCCTCCACCACGAGATTGTCTCTTAGTTGAGATCCTTGCCTTCTACAAACAGAAACCAGTGAATTCAAGCTCCCTGCAAACAAAACATCTGTGTAAGACGTGTTCAAGTTTAGAAGGGTCTACAAAGAAATGCAGTGAGGTAAGAAACTCACTCAGTGTCACAGTTTCTGACAACAGCCTTTGACTCCTAAAGCTGAAGAACAACAGCTGTACCAGATACTCCCTGTACCTGGCCAGACCAGCAGAAGAGCACTCACTCCAGGACAGCTACCTCACAAGTACAGCGATCTATTGTTATCTCTGTGGATTCTCTACTTCTACAGATTTCAGATGCCAACAGGGGGAGCATGTGAAAGCAAGAAACTACTTACAGCATGAGACTCCAGTTCGATGAAGCCATAGGTCTGCCCCATCCGCCCAGCCTTGTTCTTCATGATGCGCACGCTGGACGTGGAGAGACGCACGTAGGGGGCCAGGAGCCCCACAATCACTTCTGGGGGGGTGAACCGAGTAATGCGCTTCAGCATAATTGCTGAGAAGCACAACGAGGGAGGAGGCCCGGAAAGAAAAAGTAGGGGGTGGGGGAACATAAATTAGAACTAAGTTTATTGTGACTAAACCCACTCAAAGCAACAGTACGGCTTCTTGCAGTCAAGTCTGGAAGCCATCGCCTTCCTTCTCTCCACTTTGCAAGATGCTCAGAGTACCACTTCCAATTGTTAACTCTTCTGCCCCAGAAAACAGAGCAGAAAGTAGACCCCCCTCAGAGCTCAAGGAACTCTTGGTCAAAGAGACTTCTGCTGCTGTGCTAAGTTAACTGCACTACCCTGAAACTTGCTCAACCTGAATTAATTTTCTCGAAGGCAATTTGTCAGCACCTTTGCAGCTGAACAGCCACCACTACTTGATGCCATGGATTTGCACAAAATAGAAGTGGGCTCCAGAGGTTTTAATTAAATGCCCTTTATGCAGACAGCCTCATGGAGTGCAAGCAAGAAGAATCCCAAACTGGGCTTTGTGCCACTCACTTCTGCTTCCTCCACCATCTGGTGGTGTGGCCTCCTCTCCTTCCCTCTGAGAAGGTGGCTCCTGGTGCCGGTCCATGTCCCTTCTCTTCTCCTGTGAGGGCCGCCGCTCTCTCCCTTCATCTCTCTTCCTTGGCTCCTGTTCCTGAGACTGACACTCCTGCTGTGGAGGAGGAACTGAAGGCTGGAGGGGCTGCTTTGGAGATTCTGGTTGATCTGACAATTCTTGCTCAGGTGTTTCAAGCTTTGTCTCTGCTATTAGAGAGGAGAAATGAGCTGTTTTCACATACAGTGTTTCAGGAGGCATTTTTCTTCTCCTATTTTGTGGCCCCTGCAACAATGCTCCTTCCCTTTGCATATCCTGTGTCTTAACGCCCTGCAGACACAAGGTGTGTACAGGACAAGTCAGATACTCCTAATCCTTCCACTGCCTTGTTTCACATTGGGTTCCTTTGCAGGACCTTTTCTGTCAGACAAGAGGTTTTTTGGCCTCCTTTTAGGATTAGCTGTTGCCTGGGCAAATGTAAATCAGGAAGGGGTTTGGATATATTCTTCCCATGCCCAGGATAACCTATATAGCAGTGATATCTTTACTATACATGATGTATTCCTGAACACCCAGAGCTAAGCAATATCAACTAGTAACTGTCACCTTGTTGCTATGCCAGAGAAAAACTGGGTTCAGACCTCCTGAGTAAAACACATTGTAATACAATCACTGATTTTATCAGGTGCCTACTGACCACAGACCAGGCAGGTATAATATAGAAACACCCTGCCCACCAGTCTACCTAAGCAATACAAAAAACATAAATCCCATCAAGTTTCTGTGCTTGAAGGCCTCTGAACCATCTGGCTTCACTGCAAAAGAGATCCCACCTGAGCTTCTAACACTGCTGGAAAGGGAAGCCAAAGCTGTGGGGTTGCAAAGTCACACATCACCAGCCCTGCACTTGTTGCTAAAGCCTCTTTCCACAAAGAGAAATAAATGAGAGTGCAAGACTTGGCACAGTAAAGCTTCCCTCTTCAGTGTCCTCCAGAGCGTCTCCCTGCTCTCGTTCTGCTCAGGCAGTGGGCAGCATGGCAGAACACACAGTGATTTCACACATAACTGTTGGGAAAGCTGCAACACTGCCTCATTTGGCTGCCAGCACAGCTCACCTTGGACAGGCCTGTACTCATTTGTCTGCAGTTTGTAGTATGCAGAGTTTTGGCTGTAGAATCTCATGTAAAATTGGCATATAAAATCAGTTTGCACCTGCAGCTGCAAAAACTGCCCATGCAAATCACATAGACATGAGCATAACCCCAGAGATAGGGAGGGCAAATCTTACTGAATTCCTGCTCAGCCGACACATCCTCTCCCTCAGCGCCACCTCTGGACTCTGGGCCTGTTCTGCTCCCTAAAAGAGAGGCATATTAAAGTCCATTTCACAACCATCAGTCACAAAGCATGCCAGAACTCATGCAAAGCTGCAGTAACCACTGTATATGCCTTTAGAGTTGTTTTGTTTCACCCAGTCATAAAGAGGTTACCTTATTGTACCTTTTCACAACCAAAAAAGCAGGTCAGTAAGAAGCAAGCACCACTATCTGCCTTCACAGCACCTTAAAGGCTCTGTTTAATTTGCTCCTTGGCAGTTTCATTACAACCCACAGTTGTGTTGGGCCAGCTGTGTGAATTTTGCCTTCACAGCACTGATGAAGCCATAGTTCACAGAAAGCGTAACCACAGGGATGGTGCTTCAGTAAATGGAGAGTTGTGCATCAGAAGTTACTATACTGCCCTTCTGTCTGGGGTAGGCAGGAAACAAATACAAAACAGAAAAGTTTGCTCAAAGATACAGAGCCACAGCCTACAGTGTGTACAGAATACCTGCTCCTACCAAAGAAACCAGGCCTCCAAGGAAGTGTGTTTTGGCTCTCATGCTCTCCCACCCCAAAGAGCAGAGGTGCTGGTGGAGTGAGAAGTTCCTGGAGGAGAACTCCTCTCCATGCATTCCTTACAGCCAGCACAGTGAGTTCAGTGATTACAATGCTGGATTCATCTCTAACCTCCTCTCCCAGGTAACAAGCAAGAGGACAATAGGAAATGGGCTCAAGTTGAGCCAGGGGAGGTTTAGATTGGATATTAGGGGAAATTTCTTCACCGTAAGAGTGGTCAGGCATTGAAACAGGCTGCCCAGGGAAGTGGTCTCCATCTCTGGAAGTGTTCAAAAAATGTGTGGATGTGGTGCTTAGAGACATGGTTTAGCCTTGGCAGTGCTGGGTTAAAGGTTGGGCTCAATCTCAGATGTCTTTTTCAACCTTAATGATTACACAGTTCTATAATCTTAATCCAAGAATCTCAAAAGAGTGACACTAAAAACTTGCAGCTGCATCTCCTGAGGAAGGTGGGTTGAGGGGAAGCCATCTCAGCTCGCTGTCCGGGAGGACACACAACCTCCATGGATGAAGGACAGTGCCAGAGCAACAGGAAGGAAAGGCTGTGTACAGCAAGACACCTCTCCACCAAGCCTCACAAGAACAGAGAACATGGCAGCAGCCACATGTAACATCTTTATTGTGGACAGGCAAAAACGGTCTGAGTGAAACAAAACTAATAATCCTTTACACAGTCTACCAAGAGGGATGCCAAGGGGAAGCCAGAAAAGAAACTTACTTGTCAGGGCAGATGAAATTTTAACGGACCTAGCACAGGAGACCAGATGTACTCACCATCCCTTGGGAGCTTGCAATAGGAGCAGGAAGATCTGTAGCCCACAGTACACACCTTACACTGCAACGGAAGATGGACAGCATGAGGAAGTCATGTTTTGAAGGCAGTGGGTACAACCCACTCCAGAATACCAGGCTGTGCAGTGCTTACAGAAAGTAACAGCCATGGAAAAGTTACAGTGAGAGCCTGAAATGGGACCCCTCCCAAGTGACACTAGACCAAAAGCTCCCTGTTAGGTGCAATGTTGATTCAAAGGATCCAAAGCTACCTTGGCATTCTCTAACCTCAACTCACACCTCAAGCAGTGACAAAGTCCTCATCTGAGCTAAACTGTAAATACTGATGTAATTTGGAGAGTAAATGAAGAGGAGGAGTCTGCTAACCAAGAGGCAGAGCTGTACATGCTTGGATAGTTATCCCACCCCAAGCCACCCTGGAGAGAGCCAAGTACCACATCTTCACAGCATTCCTAATTCCCTCTTTAAGTTTTTGTAAATGCAACACTCCTCTCTCATAGCAACTTTTTCCTTTAACTGAAGCCTTTGTGAATGCTCTAGGGCACAAGGAAGCTCCTTCAGGCCATGGTCACGCACAGCAACAGGGGACACACACTGCTACCAGTGTCCACCTCTCAGTGCACAGAAAGCTGTTTGAAACCACTGCCTGAAGCTTCTGTTTCTATTTCATCTCTGGAGCACTGCAAGCAGAGACAAGGTGCCAAGCAACAGCTCTGCTGGCAGCTGAGTACATCCACTTAGCCTGGATGAGGCTCTCTGTAGCCCAGGGTGATCCATGGTCAAGGCAGAAGTCTAATTAGAACCAATCCCTTCTTGCTCTGCTGCAACCTCTCTGTCTGCAGTCAGTGGGAATGCAGGCAGCTATCTTGCCCTTTCTCTAGCAAACACCCCCAGCCTGCTACAGCCCAAAGCTCCTGTTCTGGGAGAACCCTGGGGTGGAGCACGGGAACAAACTGACCCTTGGTCAACTGTGCCTTCACAAAAATGAGCCAGTTCCAGCCTGTGCTAACTGCTGCCTGGACATGGACTCATTTCCATGCTTCCTTCCCTGCTGCACTTACTACACTCCTGTATCACAGGTTCCTGAGTGAGGCAGAGGGGTGGTTACCCACATGAACCAGAGTGAAAGCCTGTTCCATTCCAGTTGGCGGAATCACTGTCTCATTGTGGTTTTTAAGGAGAAAGGATCCACACGCTATTTTCTTCCATATGTTAGAATGGAACCATTGCATAGGGATGAAGCTGTTCTGTGCATAAAACTCTGGCTACCCGCACCTGAGCAGCCTGCACTCAGAGCTGGGGCCAAAAACAAGGGAGGGAAAAGCACAGAAGAGACAAGGGCTTCAGGACAGGTATTGATTACTCTGAAGGATCTTTGGCCACCGAGCAAATATTTAACACTCCTCTGAGCTGCCACTGCCATGAGTGCCAGCAGGGGAAGCACAACACAGCACATACTTACACGTTTGCAGCGCCAAAACTCTGGGCACGGAGTGTATTCAAGGGTCACTTCTTTGCCACCGATGGAAAGAGTTCCCTGTTGAGACAAGGGGGTAAATGACAAACGTGCCCAGCACACGCAGATTACTCAAAGGCAAAGAAAGGGGTTAAAGCTCTGGTTCCTAAAGGCTTCGCAAGTGAAACAGGGTGAAAGGGGGAGGAAGTCTCCCAGTTCAGTTAGCTGGATCTTTGCCATGGAAGTGGGAGGGAAACAGCCGGTGCCCTGCTCTAGCACGGGGCTACGAAGCTGTGTTAGCTCCAGAGGAACCAGGCAGAAGAAGCCTGGCCACCTCCCAGGAAGAGCAGAGACAAGTAACCAAAATGGGAAACTGCTTTAACCTGCTTTTGCCCAGATGCTGGCAAGGGGCAGCTGGGCAGCCTCCCTCAGGCCAGCCACCACCAGACTGGCCTCAAGGCAGCTGCTCGAGAAGGAACACACAGAAAAATGCCACTGAGGTGAAGAGAATTTTCAAACTTGTGTTAGTCTTCATGTCCCTCATGAAACAGGAGCATGTGACAAGGCCACTGGCCCTGCAGCCAGCAGAGCTACTGCTCTGCAGCCAGTCCTTGATGGGGCTGGCTTTGAGCACCTTTGCAGCACCAGAGTGGCTCCACTGCTGACAAAGGCACACTGCTTCCAGATCCACACATGAGACTTTGGAGAGGTGTCTGGAGCCCAGCAAACCCACAGGCATTGCTGAAATGCAGATGATGATTTAAGGGTAAAATAAAGTTGTAGGTGCAAGTCCCCCAGCTCCTGCCCGGAGCAGTCCATCAAAGCAATGAGCAGCAAGGATGGTGGCTCTCATCTGCTCTGGACAAGAGATCATGCCTTGCCTTAGAGGATGCAGGCCAAGCAGCAGATGCAGGGAGTCACCTCCTGCCACTGGAGCCACAAGACTTCTCCTGTCACTGGAGGCACTGGCAGACCACACAGTCTGTATTGCCCAACGCCACAATGTAAGACTCAGTGACAATGAAGAGATCCAGACCCAGGTCTCCAAGCCCCAGGAGAGCAGCTGCTGGATGGCACAGACAGATGTCAGGGAGCTGTTCAAGTCCCCAAGCTATTCTGGGGACCTCTTGCCAGTCAGAAGCTTCCCAGGTACTCTGACCCAGTAGCCTCCTCATGCAAGAGCCCCCAGTGCAAACCATGACCATGAGAAAACAAGTTCCTAGTGTTATTATTCAGAAGTCACGATACACCCAGGCATGAATTGCTGTGCAGAACGTGAGGGAGATGCTTTGGAATATGTAAAGTGGGAGTGAAGAGTTCATGGGAGGGAATCACTGAGTGGCAGTACAACAATCCTTTAACACCTACGAAAGTACATAGCAAGGAAAATTGGAGAACAAAGACAGTACCCTGTAAGATGGAATTTCACCACCTCCCCTCTTTAAATCCTGCCTTTTATGAACCAAAGCCATTCTTTCCTATCAGACCTAAATGTGTGGAACACTTCAGGGGGTTCCTTTCTGCCGCACAGCTGCTCAAGCACTGTTTTCCAGCATGGAGTTGCCTTTGCCTGACAGAAAGCTGAGACTTTCCTGGACATTGCTGAAGGCTGCACCAGAGAATAGAGCAGAATCCTTGGAGAATCCAGTGTCAAGTAGGACCCACTTTACATGCCTATGAGAGGGTTTGCACCTTCTTAAAGGCACATGAGAAAACACAAGTGAGAAAGAAAAGTGGAAATCAAGGCTGTCCCAAGGGAATGTTGGTCCCCCTTAGATGGAAATGTTCCCTCTCCCAGGCAGGGAACCCATCACACCTGACCACACTCAAGATATGGGCAATGCCAGGAGCAGGCTAGAAACATCCCTATGTGCCTCAGGACCCACCGAGCAGAGGCACGGAGAGAAGGCAGGGTGCACATCCTCACGAGCAGAGCTACAGCCACGAGCCCAGGGAAGTCCCTGGGAACAGCAGCTCCTCAGCAGGCAGCTGCAGCCCTGCCTGCGAGCTTGGGAAACAAGGAAACTGAGTTAGAGAACAAGCACCTCCTCTGGCAGGGCAGTCCTTCACACAGCTTCATCCTTCTACCAGCCATTGAATACAAATCTTGCCAAAAAGCCTTAAGATTATTTTTTGGTTTATGGAAAATGGTATTTAAGTGTATGTGGTGCTGGTCCCTTTTGCAGATTCCGCTCTCAGAGGCTGCAGAAAGTATCACTTGCATAATTACTCCCTAATTTCCCTAACACCCTGCTGATTGCCTGCTCACTTTTTCAGCATGTGCTCTCTTACTGATTTCTTCTTGATAAAGTAATTTTCAAGGTTGTAATCATCATTTAACACTCCAAAATGAGCCCTCCATTTGGGACACACATTGTCAGGATTCAGTGGCTTTAAATTCCTCATTCTTCCACTTTGTTACTAGATTCCATCCCAAATATTTTCAGAACCTTCATTTCCTCTAGTCTCTGTCACTGCTTATTCTTCTTCACCTAGATCTTCCTCTAGTCTGCAAAATGTTTTGAGTAATACTCTAAATTTCAGTTCATCACTTTCAGTTAAGCAGATCTTGGTGAAATCACAAAGATATTCTGAAAATTTCAAGGAACAGTGCTAGAGGGGGGAAAAAAAAGGTAAGCCCAAGGTATGCCACATGTACTGTCTGCTATCCAGACTGGAACCATCTCTTCCATATTTAGGCATTTTATCCTGGACCTCTCTCAGCAATCTGCACTATGCCCATTAATTCTCCTGGAATTTTAATATCTTGTACTTCAGAGCAGCTCGACTCTTTCTCCCTAAATCAGAATGCTACCAAAATGTCTCTCTGGCCCTCCCAGTCAGGAACCTCCCCCTCAAAACTAGCAGTAAACAGAGAGTTGACTCACCAGTGAAGGGTTTAAAAGGCAGCACAGCTCTGCAGTACTAGCACAGCAAACTCTCAGCCATGGAAATGCCCAGATTTCCACGGGCACAAGCAGATTCTACTGTTTTCTGAATTGCCAAATTCAACAAAACAGACTTCACTGCTGGGTGCAATGATTTGTGCTACTGTTTGACACCTTACAAACACAGTTATACATGTTCTTTCACTTAGAGGTCTGTTGGCAATGCAATACTGGATTCTAGTCTAAGTGATACAATTCAGTCCCAGCCATTTCAGCTCATAAAAAAATCTGCCCAGTGGCCAAGTATGTAAATATTGCCATCAGCAGACTGAACCATGGAGCAATCTCACGAGGCAGCCCTAGACAGCAGTGCCACAAAACCATAAAGCCTGTTTGTGGAAAGCACACACAGTGCATAGACATGTCTCAAACCCCTTCACTGAGCTGGAACAAACCCCACAGGTTACTTGAAGAAAGGGAAGGAAAAAGGGGAAAATTCCTTAGCCACGATATCCACAAGTGATGATATCCTTCCAAAAGCACTCTGGAGACTGTGTGTCAGCAGGGCACAGGGCTTTGCTCAGTTTGAACAAAATTCATTTTACTAGAACAGCTGCAACCTTTTTGTCCCCCAAAGAAGCACTAAAAATACCAGAATAAGATCTAAAAGGTAAAGGTAAGTCTAACTGTAAAAAAACTCCAGACCACACTCCTAGCACACGTTATGCCCAGTCATAAGGTTGGCTTTAGCTCACCTCTAGTTTAACCTCTTTGCAATCATAGTGCTCCACACAGAGCCCAGCTGACTCACTACCAAGCACTGCAGGTACAGGAGCACAAAGCCCTTTGATCCTGGTTCCTAGGGAAGCAATGAAGCTACTGCCAGGGCCAGGAGACAGCCTGCTGCTGCAGGTCAGGCACTGCATGAGCCACTTGCTTCAGCTGCTTGTCTGTCAATTAGCATTTACAGTTGGCACACTGGGATATTTCATGCTTGTTGACAGCCTTCTAATGATGATGACTGGGGGCTGAGGAGGGGGAGAACTTGCCAAAAAAGTATCTCTTTGCTCTCAAGACTGAGATGACAGAATACAAATCATCAGTGCCAAAGTTTCGCTAACTGTTTCTCTGAAAAAAAAATTAGAGCATCCAAGAGTGACCTAGAAAATTGGAAACATGGAGGGAAAGCTTTCAGAGCATGGCCACTCCCTCAAATCAAACCAGGCTTCTGCTTTAACTGAATCTGTCCAAACATAAAAGCCCTCAGTAAAATCTCACTTTGGAGCCTCTGAACAATGAGCTGACAGCTCTCCAAGTATTCCACCCCACGGGTCATGCTCCAGCAGCTACCACAGGAACTGCGACACCCTGTAGCAACCAGCACCACTGCGAATTGCTATGGAGGAATGTGCTCCAGCTCTTCTAGTGGGATGGTAATTTAACAGCAAGTCACCATCCCTGATCACATGGAAGGCCATGGGTACCTGACTCAGAGGAACAGCAACTGTCCATCTCAGATTTACAGATGATACACCTGCGGCAACACAGATCATTTTTGGAACAGAACCAAGGCTCAGCTATGGAGCACCCAAATTCACATGGATTAGTAAGACAAACTTTTCTTCCTGGCTACAACCACAGGGCAGCAACCAAAGCAGAGCAGGAGGTGCTTGCACCACAAGTGAACCATCTCAGACCTCCTCCAGCAGCTGGCTCGTGCAAAAAACCAAACACCACTTCAGCTAATTATTTCCTTATATTGTTCATGGTCTGATTCAATGGAAAATATCCTTGCCATGAACTGTAATGTTCAGGTACTCTTCTCACTGAGTAATAACCAAGTTGAAACACTGACATCATTCACCATGTTAAAAATTAACTGAAAATACCATTTGCAAATACACAAAAAATACAAAGATTGTAACAAAAGAATGCTTACAGGCAGCAGAGCAGCCACATTAAAATACCAGAACTAACCTCCTTTACATGATGTTAATTCAACCCTCTTATGCATATTTACTATAATTAGCATGGTTATTCAAAAATCAGTATACATCCATCATTCAAAAATTATTTAAACCGATTAATGACTAGTGGTTATTGCCTTGGGAATGCTTAGACAGTACCCCAGGAGGCAGCCTGGGAATGCAGAGGGAGTCCATGGCCCCAGCAGTACTTCCCAGAACAAAAAGCTCTCACCATCCTCAGGGTATATTCCAGTCCTGGCCTCCAAACGCCCTGGATGGCCCAGCACAGAGAGACAAGTGGCTGACAGCACAAGTCAAGTTATCTAATTGCTACTGCAAATCAGAATGCTTTCAGGTTCTGCTCCTATTTGAGAATGGATTATAAATGCAAATTTAACAACCCCCAAGCACCACACAATGTAAGTTATGTAATGGCATCCTATTCCACTGGCATGGCTCTCAGCTCCTGCAGAGGCTGGATGGAAGCTTGGCAGGGAGAGCATCACACACATCCTCCCTTACAGTATTCATCTTCAAATTAGGCAGGAAGGTGGGATCATACACCAAAGGTCTCCCTAACTCACACATCCCCAACTGCTTGTGGAATTGAGGAGGCAGCACCTTCCTGGGACAGAGCAGAGGGCCAACACCTGGAAGGATAAGAGACCAGCTGGTCAAAAAAAGATCATCTCAGCCACCGACACTGGTTTCTAATCCCGCTTTTTCCNCCTCTTATGCATATTTACTATAATTAGCATGGTTATTCAAAAATCAGTATACATCCATCATTCAAAAATTATTTAAACCGATTAATGACTAGTGGTTATTGCCTTGGGAATGCTTAGACAGTACCCCAGGAGGCAGCCTGGGAATGCAGAGGGAGTCCATGGCCCCAGCAGTACTTCCCAGAACAAAAAGCTCTCACCATCCTCAGGGTATATGCCAGTCCTGGCCTCCAAACGCCCTGGATGGCCCAGCACAGAGAGACAAGTGGCTGACAGCACAAGTCAAGTTATCTAATTGCTACTGCAAATCAGAATGCTTTCAGGTTCTGCTCCTATTTGAGAATGGATTATAAATGCAAATTTAACAACCCCCAAGCACCACACAATGTAAGTTATGTAATGGCATCCTATTCCACTGGCATGGCTCTCAGCTCCTGCAGAGGCTGGATGGAAGCTTGGCAGGGAGAGCATCACACACATCCTCCCTTACAGTATTCATCTTCAAATTAGGCAGGAAGGTGGGATCATACACCAAAGGTCTCCCTAACTCACACATCCCCAACTGCTTGTGGAATTGAGGAGGCAGCACCTTCCTGGGACAGAGCAGAGGGCCAACACCTGGAAGGATAAGAGACCAGCTGGATGTACTTCAAAAAAAGATCATCTCAGCCACCGACACTGGTTTCTAATCCCGCTTTTTCCATATGCTGAAGCTTTTAGCTCCAAACTCGTCAGCAGCTGCTGTACAAGGGACTCAACTCTGCAGAGCAACAGGCAGTACATCTGCTTACCTCTGACAAAAAGCAGATGAGAAAAGCTGTGAATCCACAAACCACAATCCATCTGTAATTAAACATTTAGAAAATGGAGCGTGACATGGAGAGATGAAGAAACAAAAGCAATCCAGGCTGCTGCAGGGTACTGCAGCAATCTGGCATTTCCCACAGGAACACTCACTACAAGCAAATCCCTTGTGTACTGGGATTTTCCCCAAGGCTCTTAGCCCCTTTCTCTATCTCTCTAACCATGTGCAGCTCAGGGATTTCTTTTTATTGACCTGATCTATCAGTGTCCGGGACATTACTGCTGAGTGGCTCACAGCCAAGGCAGAAGATTCAAGATATAGAGGGGAAAAGGATGGTCTGACAAGCGGTGGATCCCCGAAGAACTGTTACATCACCAAATGGATCCAAACAACCTTGTTGTGCATCATTATTACAGATTTCTATCAAGACTAATGCTGAGATGAAAACTGACAACATCAACGTTGTGTTAGTGGTCACCTGTAAAGTGGGATGTTTGCCTCTTGGGCATCAGCAATGCTATGGAGCTGAAAGCATCTGGAAGCATGTAGGCAGTAAGGCATGTATTTCAACAGTGATCCAATGCTACCCAGCATGGCATAGTAAGGGCTCATGGTCTTCATGGTCAGGGGAGGCCTGAGACTGGGAGCCCAAAGATGTCACCATCCATCCCGAGATGACAGAACACAGCTTCAGGCACATCACTGATGGGCATTTAAACAAAATCAGCACTAATACAGAACTCGGGCATTAGGAGGATAACTTAGAGAGTCCTAAAGATTCAGTAGCTAAATGTAGCAGATTAAGATGTTATATAAGGATTATTTTATCCCAGATAGCTCTCAGTACCTCTTTTTCATACTTCTTTTATTTAAAATTCATTACCCACTTGCACCAGGACAATCCACCATGACACACAAGTTTCCATTTCTACTTGCTCCTTCCTCAGGCCTCCCTTCCTGCCTGATTATCCAGGCCACTTGTCCTTTAGTAGAAGGTGCCAGTCTGCATCCTTTAAGTACCTCATTTCCACAGACACCCCAGCTAGCCTGCTGAGACACCTCCACTTTTCCTCCTACGATTTCTAAATTCCCTGGATACCAGCCATACTCTTTTTAAGCAAGTTCCAGTATCTTTCTACAGCTCATCTCCCCCCACTGACATCCTTTTTGCAAATATACACAGAAATTGCTTTTCAGACTATGCCAGCTCTCTACATTTTAATGCCTGAATTTTGAACTCCAATTCACTTCCAAGTTAGGACTCTCAAAGTGCTTATCTTTTAAACACAGCATTTGCTTTGCTTGTCAGCATTCTCAGTCTTGCTCTGAGAACACTAAAACGGTGGGCACAGGCAAGCTCCCAATTACTGGTCCAGGAAGGATAACAGTGATGTGCCACAGCTTGGGAAAACAAGCAACGTGCTCAGGACTTCACATGCTCTGGGGCCAGCCTTGGGCAGTAGGTGGTATGAATGGCTTCTGCATTTCACCCTTTAAGGAGATTTCAACACATCTCAAAGTTTTCTTTGATCCAGCGAAGCCAAGTGGACTTTCACCTGCCACTCAAAGCCCTAACACCTCCCTGCCCAGCTAATGCCGAACTCCAGCTTCCCTTACCACTCCGAAGGAGGCACCTTTGCAGATCAGCTTATAGGATCACTGGAAAAAAATGGAAATTTAAAATCTTTCCTTTACAGTATGAAGGGCTCAGAAGAGGATTTCTACAGTTCAGACCATGAGGATCTGGGGACATTGGAAGACAATGGCTCAAAGGGGGCAAATTCTGTGCTCTGGTGTTACTGGATGTGTTCTCATCCCACAGCTAAAGAGAAGCATGGATGGTTAAGGCCTTATAATGGGATAAAGGAGTCCATGTACATGACCTTTAACGGTTTGACTCGATGATCTTAAGGGTCTTTTCCAACCTAAATGATCCTATATCAAATACTCACTCCTATGCCCCAAAAAGTATGGATCAGGTTGAATCCTCTATTTGAAAAATATACTTAAACTACCAAAACTTAAGAGTATTTAAATATTTAGTATATTGAGCATCATTATTCACAGCTGCCTCTAGGGAAGGGTCCACATGGCCCTGCCTCATCAATATTCCTTTTCTGATTTATTCTTAAGGGTCTTACGGACACTGTGTTTGAATAAGAGCTGCTCCAAAGACTCTCTTTGCTCCCAAAACAGAGACTTCCTTTCTCTCTCCAAAATGTGGCTCTAGTCCCTGGACATATTTCTCAGTACTTTGTTACTTGGCCACCTTCTTCCTCAAAGGTTATTTCATCCCATCACACCGTTAAACAATATAAAGCTTAAACACATTAGCACAATGCACTAATCCAGCCCAGGACCTTCCTGTGCACCTCCCTCAGGGATACCTTACAATTAGCAATGGCCATAAGGAAGCTGGGAAACAATGAAGAAAGACCCAGCTCCTTAATCACAGATTTGAAGCACAAATATCAAAACACTAAAGAGCAATCTCAATGCAAAATCATGCTGGAAAAAAAAGTCAGGCTGGAAAGCTCTGCCTCAAAGGGGTAAATTTATTCCTAGACAATCCAAATTATTTAATTAAGCATTTAAAGACCCCACACTCAAACATGTCCTTTTGCTGGAGCATGTACCTGTGGGACTACACAGCAATTCCAACAAGGCTTGACCTGCATGGTGAACAGAATGCAGGATTTTCTGTGCAGCAGCAAATGCTTGCTAAGAACACACCAACTGTAAATAGGGAAGAGAGCAGTCCAGAGGCTCCCCCAGAAAAGCCTCCAAACTACCTTCTTAAGCAGTCAGAGCTTCCACTGGCAGTGCTTTCTTTGCAGCCACTGCTCAGGCAAGCTCCCTGCAGGACAGTCTCTCTGCTGAAAGTAAAAGACCCAAAAACCCTGAGGAAAAGGAGCAGCTCTGATGAAAAGAGGGTTTTTGTCCTTGGAGATAGAATTTCACAACATGCCTAAATTCCCAGTTAATGGCAAAAGTGGATGCCTGATACTGACTCTAACAGGGTGAGAGAAAGACCCCTGCCATTTGCCAGGGAAATGCACCAGCAGTTCAACACTTACCTGTGCCATCTCAATGATGATTCCCAGCACATCATTATGACCTTGAGGTGGCCTGTTCAAAAATGAAATCCAGATCCTTAACAGCAACAGCTGGACAGAACCACAAAGCAGCTGGCACTTCTTCAGGGTGGCATCTGTACCAATTTCTATGTCTGAGCAGCTGCTGCCTCCTGAGAGCTCTTCTTAGAAGCTGATTTGGGAAACAGCTGCTTTAATCTATTGGGGCAGTATTTGCCCAAGAAACCTGGCATATCATGAGTTACCTGAGCCCTCTGGAGGGAAATGAGTTTCTCCTGCCAGCCTGGCTTGGGTGCATTGTAACACTAGTGGGTGCCACAGATCCCAACAGGATAGAGCAGTTCCTCCTTTACAGGGCACTATGGTTTAAAAGGTTCATCCAGGCAACTGCACTGCACATCCAGACCCCTCCTTCCTAGACAGTTCCCAGAACTGCTGAAGAAAGGAACTGAGTGCCTTCTCAGGGTGCAACAGGCAGAAGAAGCAACATGACTCTGTGAATACCCAGTGGCTGACCTCAGCTCTTTGGGAGGGTCTAGCCAGAGAGGTGAGTGTGCAGGAGATCAGCTCCTATGATAACCCTGACACCATGGAAGGAAAAGAACACGATTCCCTGTTGTGTCAGAAGTGCCTCAGCTTGGCTGAATTCCACAGGGATTGGGAAGGGGAAAGCACATGCACAGACACCTCTTTAAGCTGTCAGGTCAGCCACAGAGTAGCAGGTGGCTCAGGTATTGTTACTTGAACCACCTGTAGGACTTTAATAGCTGGTGGCTCAGGACAGAGACTGGCCCGTGCAGACAGGCACAGGGTACTGCCTGCAGCTACCTGGGTGTGCTGCTCACCTCTCAGCTGCTCCTCTTAGAATCAGATGCATTTGTCTGTCACTAAGAAATGTCTATGAAACATTTTGGAATTCACTTCTTACATTTAGTGATGGGCCCAGTACCCAGTGGAAGGAAGAAAGAGTTGAGTTAGTGAACTGGGCAGGGAAGGTGGCAGGGGCAGAGGATACACACCAATCCCACATGGGCCAGGCACAGAAGAACACCTTGTCAGGGTAAAAAAAAATCCAAACCATCTCTCTTCTTCAGTGATATCACAGGTTGGGAAGAATCAATCAGGCTTTCAAAAACCTAGGGCTATAAAGAGTAAAATGCCTTAGTCATCATATCATTAATGTACAGCTTTGCACCGTGAGAAAGCTTCTTAGTGAGACTTCTCAACCTGGTATTATGTGTACAAAAATACATCTTAGGATTCTGAGGACTTAAAATTACTTTCTCTGTTAACTCTACTCCTGAGATCCTTGATGGAAAAGTACATCAAATGTTTGCTTGGGCTTTAAATGCCATCCTGGCTCAAATCTGTTTCATGAAGCCCATCTGGATATTGCTAATTTCCTGGTTAGACATGGACTGTACATCACAAAAAAATAAGATCTCCCCTGTTGTCTATGAAAACAGGGGAGAATTACTTTCATCCTCTTGTTCTAAAGACAGTTTCAGTGTTTTAAATACTTAAATCTCACATTTACAGCTTTATAGCTTTGACACTCATTAAAAATGTAATTCCTTACAGGACAGACTTGATTTTAGAGCCCTGTCCTTTGGAAGCTGATTGTTCATTCTGTGGAAGACATAACTAACTGAATTTACAGGTGGCCTGAAGCGATGGAGATGCAGGACATTCAGATACAACATCTGGTAGTTATCAACATATACACACAGTGCAAGAGCACTGCAAAACAAACCTTAAGGCAGAATGCTCCTTTACACCAGAGAGCTTCTGTCACTGCAGAAGCCAGGAAGAATTTTCCACCTCCCTCCTGTGTCTCCTTGTATGAAACAGCTTCAGGATTTTCCCACATAACCCTCTTCTGGGAGCAACTGTAGCCAGGATTTAGTAAGCTGGCCACACAGTGGTACTGAGGACCTGTTAGTGGCTGTCTCACTCACATGTGTTGGGTTATCAGGTTCCCAGGCATGATGAAAGAAGAAATTCTCACCCTGATACAAAAGAGAATCCCATTTGTGTCTTTCCTCGGAAATGCAGGGGGCTGCTGTCTGCCAGCACTCTTGGTGCTCTTGCACCCCACGTGCTTTCTTGCCCTGCATAGATGCAGAACAACAGCAAAGCCCCTGATCTCTGATCCTGTAGCACACACACAGCGTTTCTTGCAAGCCCTGTAGGTATTAAAGCTTTAATAAGAGTCTTGAAGGTGCCTTGTGGCTTGCAGGGGAAGCAGGTGGGTAATAACTCTGTGTCCTTCTGTGTTAAATACCTATTTTCTTGTTTGTGATTGATGGATAATGACACAACAGTCCACTTAGGCGTGCCACCCCCATTTTCCACTGTAATAATTTAATTTCTAGAAAAGAATATTAACAGCCCAGTTACAGTTAAATGGAAACAGAAATTCACAAATAAAAATTGCTGCCTGTCAGAGCTTTGATCTTGCATCTTCAAACGTCTGAATTTAATCTTTTACATGTGCAAGTCTCATAACTCAAGCAGAAAATAGCAAAATTCAAGGTACTCTTTTTTGAATGTACCCCAATTCCAGGTAGCCAGACTTCCATGGTTTACATTGAAAAGGTCAAATACAAACTCAACTGTGAAGAAAACAGACATTTTAAAATCCACATCTGAGTGGAATTCCAGCTCTCTCTCACTATTATAACCACAGTTACACAAAAAACACACGCAATTTCTGCAGAAAAGCAGGCAGACTATCTGTGTTAAGAGAAGGAAACAGTGTTTCTGCCTTCCAGGGCATGTGCAGTTTGACATTTTTTACCACCTCGACCCAACATTTTACCTTCCTGTTCCAGCAATCCAACACCAACAGTGCACCAAGGAACAGAAAAGCAATTGCTGCTAAGACAGCACAAAAGCATGAACGAACAGTTCTGATGCTGAAGCTCACAACAACGACTCATCAAGTGAAAACTGCAACATTTTGGTGTGCTCCCACTTATCAAAACAGTCCAGATGGAGTCCTAGCTTTATAATCTGGCTCATATGCTTGTAAAACATATCTGGTGTTCCCCTTGATGCTGCTGGGATTGGGCTGAGGAGGACTCGTTGGACTCAGCCCAACAACACGTGTTGTCTCGTTCACAATGACAGGTCTTGTGCAAACCATTAGAGGAAAACTGTGACAGGAAATGGTCTTGCTCTGGAAATGAAAGTTACAGTGCACTCACTGAGATGCCTTGATTCATGTAAACTGAACCCATACAGACACTTCCCTCTCACTGCCTGTTCACCTCCCTTAAGACACATCAGTCATATCATCAGCACCATCCACTTCTGAGAGCACAGAGGGAATTTCTGAGAGTGCAGCTTTAGTTCTGTTAGTCACCAGCTTACTTAAAGGATGACTTCAAAAACATCAAAGCAAATTAGTGGCATGAGTCTTACCACTTTCATACAGGAGCTTGATCAAGGGATTTTACATCCTAATCCAAAATCCCCTTCTGACCACACACACAACCCATCAATTGCAGCACCACATGATCTGTCCTACAGCTGATTTACCACACTCCTTCAAAGCACTTTGAGGCTACAATACACACCTTCCAAATGGCTACACAGGGATATATTTAGTCTCCACAGATCTTCATAGAAAATCAACTGATCATGGATGCATGCACAATAGAAAGCCAGCACATGAGGAAGAACAGCCAGCAGTAAACCAGCTCTTTGTTCTAAGGTGAGATTGCACCTCTACGTAGCATCTATGACTAAGATTTCCTCACTGTCACACAAATACTCCAGTAACACATCAGGAGGGGAGGACCTGACAGCTACACAACACCAGTGGCATCTGTATCCTGCTCCTGCATCCAAGAACTACTTCAAATCCTTCCCAGCTCAAGGCAAAATCTCACCCACAAATGAATCCAAAGGATGAATGTGCCAGATGCCACATCACTCAGGAAAACGCCTCGTGTGTTGATGATGACCATAACAAAGATATTTCTTAGGAATGCTCTGCCTATGAGTGCTCTACAAAACAACTTCAGTCCATAGAAGGGACAGAGACAGACTTTGCCATGGAATACATCAGACTTGGGATTCAAAAGCAGAAGTTTTTCGACTAGCCTGTTTTTACAACACCCATGCTGGACACAACCAAAGCTGTCCAATGGTGGTTCCTCACTGAAAGCCACCAGTGTTGTGAGTATCCAGCCTTTGGCTGCCCAACAGCAGTGAGTGATGCACTGCAAATACTGACGTATCACATCATACAACCAATCAACCAGAGAGGACTGGGCACTTTTCTTGTCAATCACCCACAGATCAAGTTATTAAAACAAATTCCAGGAAATCACAACTATTCCCTCAAGCTCCTGGCATTGTAAACAGAACACCTATTGCAAAAGAGAAGAACTTAATAAGCAAGGCATTCACAATCTACAGGTAAAGAATAGGTATTTCAGAGTTACATCATGACACAGATTTGTTAGTGTCAATGGGCAAAAAAATTCCAGCAAACCCATCACCAGCAGAGAAATGTGCAGGGGCCAGAGGGAGAGTAGTTTCATTATAGAGAAGAGTAGGGAGGGATGCTTTATGTGCAACAACCTATTTATACATCAGCCCAAGCCAATCTCAGCACACAGAACAGACAATGCTGTACATACAGCAATATTTGAGCCCTGAGATAACCCTGCTAGGTCACACATGCCCAGAAACAACCAGAGCAACCAAGGAAGTCCTGCTTAAGCATCTGCTGTGTGCTCCAGGCAGCTCACCCAGCAGCTGTTCTCTGGGACAATCCCATTGCAGAGCAGCAGTTCAGCAGCAGCAAACACATACGATCCCCACCACATGGGTAAGGGGAGGCTGAAGGAAAAAGGAGGACAGGAATTTGGAATATGAGCAAGGAGGTAGTAGAGGGACATGGCAAGCTGGGAATCACACTACTAGAGCAAGAAGATGCAGCTTCACAACTCTCACAGTGAAAAGTGAACTTATTTTAAAACATGTTGCGTAGCATAGTTTGCTTCCTGAGGCAAGGCAGGACAGAGCTGCCAAGAAGGAGGTTGTAGTTTTTTAATCTGGGTAGGGCTAGAAAAAACTCATTGATGGGCAACTACCACTGGCTGAAGGAAGAGTGTGTGAAGTCTCTGGCAGAAGATCTCTTACAACCTCCTGTGCCAAAGGAAGAGGGACTAAAAGGATTCACACAGCTTGAGCAGCTGAGATGACAGAGAGATGTTGAAATGACAGAAGAGAGAAGAAAGTCCAGAGAAATATTTTCAGCACCAGAACTTCTTGGCAGTTAAGATTTTACACCAAAAGCCACCCCTTTCTGTACAAGGAAGGTCTCTGCAGCACGCAGAGATTAAGTCATTTTATCACAACATCCCTGCAGGATACACACATGTACACCCACACACCCAGCCCTGTCACAGGTCATTACAGGCAGATCCAACTGCTTATTCACAGGCAAGTGTCTGCCCAGCACTAGGAGCTTCCCATTGCAGACTTCCATATTGATCTCAGAGGCTTACAACTCCAATTAAATGCTGGCACTATGTGGTGATTAGTGAGACACAAGAGGGAATGAACAAATCATTGATTCAACATGTCAAGCCTCAGTGATGTAAGGACCGGGCTGAGCTCGTGATAAGGTCACACACTGAATCAGACACAAAAAATACCCAAATCAGCTCTGCTGCCTGGAAATCTACTCATCTACTAGCCTATGGAGGGAACTTTCCATAAGTCAGGTGGCTCATAAAAATTCCTCCACAATGTGCATGTTTCCCAAAGCATTAGGATGTTTATAGAAGAAACACTGCGTAGGTGTAGATATACAAATCTTTCCCCTCTCTATACACACACTCAAAGTAGAAAACTCCAAAAGGAGATTCTAGAAAACCATACAGTCAAAAGTAGGACAGGTTTAATAGGGGAAAAAAATCTGCTAAGATACAACCCGAGCAAAATTCACACACCTAATATGCAACAGGAAAAGCAGAAGATAACATCAGCTGGTGATCCAAAGGGGACATGTCACAAGTAAAACCATCTCCAGCACGCTCTGCCTAACACACAAATGGATTTCAGTGTATTTGTGGACACCCTCAAATGCCACCACCACCCTCGACTGCAGGTTAAAGCTAAAGAGAGGGAGTGACACTGTCAAGTGGATAAATGATGGATACCAGACAGCCTGTGAAAATACATTTGAGGCGGGTGTCATCTTCCATTACAGAGGGCATTTGGCAGATTCTAGGAAAAAATGCCAGACTCCACAACTTGGAACATCCTACCAAAGGAAAGTAATTATTTTTGATGTTTGGACACACATTTCCTCATATAAATCGCAACACACTCCTTGCACCACAGACCTCAAAAAATACTCCATATCTACAGGTCACAGGACAAGTTCCATTCTCAGGATAACCACATGCTCCTTCTGTATTTAACTGGGAAGCCACAAAGAGTTGTGACTTGTTACTGCAAACGTTTTCAGGACAGAAAGTCCTAAGCTTTGCCTGCTTGTCACAGCATCTTGTGGATTTTAACACCAACAGCTACAGAGAAAAGCCTGTGAAGTCTGATCCGCACCAGAAGCTCTGTTCACATGGAATGCAGAAAGGCAGTGCCGTGAATGGGTACAAGAGGATGGGCTCAGAGCAGGAGAAACACACACTTGACGCTTCCAGTTGCAAAAGGGTGGGACGTGCTCAAGAGAGCACCCACAAAATCCAGCGAGAATCCTTCTTACCCTCCCCAGTAAGAAATGGGCGGGGAATGGAGATCCTGCTGTGCTTGGCAAGCTGAACCACTACAGCACTGCAGGGGAAAATGCTCTGACATGTGCAGGCCTCAGTGCAGGAAGGCACAAGAGCAAGTCTTGGAATGACTGTTCTAACACACGCCTGGAGACCTCCACAGTAATTTACAATATTATGTATTTTTAAAGTTCATGCTATAGCTCTCCTCTCACCTTCTTACTTGAGAGGAAAGGATTACAAAGTTGTTAGTTACTAGCAACAAAAGCTAGGAAATACTCACACGGCCAGTGTTGCTAAGTTTGAGGCCTGAGAGGACTTTGAGACAATACTACAGAGACAGTTGAGACAAACCATTTGATCTTAAGGTTAAAAAACCCTTTCTGCTTCTGCATGTATAACAACCAGCTCCATCTCAGTGAAAACAGCAAAATATCCAGGCAGCAGAGACAGGCTCCCTCCATTTCTCCTCCTCCAGCTACCTCTAGGCAACAGTACACAAAGGATACTTCATGTCCCACCTGATTTTCTCACACCTAGTAACAAGCTCATTATGTCTGTTTTTTCTACAGGTGAAGGAGTGCAAAGAGATCCCAACGCATATGGAGAAGATCAGCCACAGGGTGTATTCCCAAAGTTGCTTCCAAGAAGCCACAATAGTGCCCCCAGACAGGAACACTACTACACCAGGGGCTACGCCAAAGAAAACACAGAAAGACAAATGCCACACCACACCCTTTCAAAAATGGAAATAAAGTAGGGATAGATTATTTAGGAAAAACCATGTGAATTAGCACCCAGAACCCCCATTTTCCATTCAAAATATCTGTCTCTCCTCCATAGAAAAGAGGCTCATCACAGACAGAAAGGAGCTCTCACACAACTCAAGTGACAGCCAACGTGTAACAAAAGGCCACCAGGAGCATCACCAACCCCAAGGCTGCAACAGGGGCTGCACCCAGGTTCTGCACAACAACTCAACAGCTCATCTGCCCTGCTGGGGCAAAGAGCCCTCCAAAACCAGCAGGAGAGCCCACACCTGGCACCCAGCACCTCCACACTGGGAGTAACAGCGACCCAGCATCTTTCACACACATTACATGGGACCCTAGAGCTGAAATAAATTGCCAGTGCAACAATCAGCAAGGCAAAGCAATTAATAAGGAGGTGTTGCTGTTACTTTAGCTGTGGCAATTAACACAAGTGGAATGAAACACTCCTAGAAAATTAGGGCAACATAGAAGGTGGATGTTCCCTTATCACAATGTATGTAACAGAAAGCCCCCTCAAATCTCAATGGTCACATACACATGCCAAGACTTACTGAATGGAGACAGTTGGACCTGGTAAACCTGTAGTTTGCAAATTTGGGAATGATCTTAAGTGGGTGCTGGTTTGTGCCAATTTCACAGTATCGGAATTAGACAATATATGGATGTAGCAAATTGTTCTTCAGGCAGGGGCAGTTTAATGGGCATTAAACAGCATCAAAAAATGCTGGTTTTGCACAAGCTATTTATTCCCAGTCTGCAGATGCCTGAGAAAGAGGTAGGTTGACTAGAGAGGGACCAGGATGTCACTTGCTATTTATGCTTTCCCAAGAGACTGAATTTGACAGGGGTAGCTGATAACCTTCTGAAAATAACTGAACTATCAAAGAATCTGTGCCTTAGCTAACACAGGTTTTGGGTTTCGCAGCTTGCAAAAGCGCAGATTGATTCTGAATGTAAGGAGATGATCTTATAACTCTATCCTGGAAGTCATTAAAATAGGATACTTATTCTCTAAGGACAACGGAAATCATAACTCCCTTTCTTGAATATCTCTGTTTGGCTCTTACTGGGAACTTAAAAGTCACTTATCTCCCTTGTAGTCTGTCAGATACAAATCTTGCTAGATTTTTTTATTTAAATAATTAGAAGGGCCCTTTTTTCATGTTCAATCAAAAGCAAATTAGAGAAGTTAACCTATGTGGGGCTCTTCTGATCAAATGCATGCAGCTTTGGATCAGTCCAAACCCCCTATTTCTAACTTCATTAATTACTAGCTACTGTAGGCCTACTAAAACATCATGAAGATTGGCCTGAGCACTCCATCTTCCTACTCTCCTCTGCACACACACAAAGCCACGTATAACAGGAAGAAAACTGGAAGACTTCATACCCTGTCTGTTTTTAGCATGTCCCAGGTGGATTGCATGGCTGGGATTACTACCCCTGCCTCCAGCAGGGTTCTGGCAGCACCTGCCTGAATGTTGGAAGGGAATCACAGGAAAACATTCCCTAGTCTGAATGCCTGCTGCAACTGCTGCTGGGGAGGTTATTGTAAACAGCAGTGAACATCAATCAGAGCTTCTTCCCACACATGTGTGTGCAGTGATTTACTGGGCACCTCCAGGAATTCAGTTCAGTTCAACGACTGGTGCCTCCAGGCTCTTTGCTGTAGCAATGGACCAAACTTGGCCAAGTCAAACACCTGCCCAATTCTATATACTCCAAATGGGAGAATGGGCAAAGCAGGCAGGAGCAATAGGAAAAAGAGGAATTCCCAAATTCCCAGGTACTTAGGAATTGCTCTTGTGCAGTGAGACGTTATTTCATGTCAGCAGAATATGGAGAAGCATTTGGTTAAAAGGAATGTCATGTATAATTATAGATTCCCCAGAGATAACAAAATAAATTGGGAATTGTAGCAACACTGAAGGGGAAATAAAAGTTGTCACTGATGGTAAAAGTAATAATTAATTCCGGAGCCTTCTCTCTCTATGCTCCTCAGCACCACCCCTGTGGGAATGTGCCAGGCTCCTTCCCAGCAACAGAATTATTTCTGTAAAACATTCTGTAAGTTGCAATACCTCTGTAACTCAAAATAGAGGCAAGTGCAAGCGCTTACTGGGACCTTTGAAACCCCAGCTGTGAAGACTCATTAACTGTAAGTATATTTTTGCAGAAGCACAGCTCTGAATCTGACTCATAACTCTCTTCCCATGACAGTGAGACCTGGGATTCAGGTAAAAAGGCTTAAGATAATTGATATGGATTTTTAGTCAGGCAAATTAGGAGAAAGAAGGCAACAGAGAGGAAACTTAAGGGATGTAGTGAAGGAACGGGGATCAATCATTCAGTTGGTTTTGTTGAATGATCCACCACCTGCAGTTCCAAGGCACAGGAAGAGTGGTGTAAGATGGGAGTCTGTTTTATCTAACAAATTTCATGCACCTTTCTCTTTTATGGTAGACAACAGCTCTAGCCTCAAACACCAGGTCAGAGCAAAGGCCCCCCCTTGGATACTTATTCCCTGGGGATTTCAGCCATTTTGTTCTTTTAGGGGCTGGAAATATTCAGGTTTACCAGGCTCAACTGCACGCAGGGTAGTCCTCATGTTTGCAGCTCCAGTTTGCCAAAGGACAGGACAGATATGGGGGAGATGCACAATGAAGCATCTCTCCCACACACGAGGCATGTGGAAAAGTGGAGCGTGCAAGTCACAGTTGACTCAGAGCTGCACAGAGGCCTCACCTACAGTCACATGTGCCTGTGTGTGTGTGCACGCACAGCCGGGGGAAGCATCCCGTGCTACCACAGCTCTTCCCAACTGGATTTCAGCGTGAGTACAGAATCATCAGGGTCAAAGCCTGCATCAGGGGTCTGTCAGCCACCAGCCTCTGACTCCAGCCAGTGTGCTGACACACACCAGGCATGAGGGCGGACCATTTGGTGTCCAGCAGCTGGCATCTCTAAGCCTTGTACAAGATTCTAGCAACAACATTTAAACCACGGTGCTGTGTGTTATACAAGAATAGATCTTCCTTCACAAAAACCTCATTGGCTTTCCACCACCCCACCAAAAAAAGAAAATAAAATTAAAAATCTTCTAGCAGCATTGACCGAATTTTAAAGCAACCTGGTTGGCTTCCATGCATCCGATGGCCTCTTCCAAGAGTGAAAACTCCACGCAGACATAGCCATAGTCGTAACCTGGGGACAGCATTTAAATACAGACGGGAGTCATGTTAGTGCCTTGTCATAAAGAAAGCCACATTAAATATTCATTTTCCCTTTCCCTCCAATGACAAACCCTCTAACCACCACCCCTCTACTCCAGAACGAAAAAGAAAGAAACCAGGGACTAGCTGGATGATGATTAACTGTGCAGTTTATCATGAATGTTAATTGTACAGTGTTCCCACTTCCCCTTACACAACCCAGTGACAGGCACACCCTTCCTTAGGGCAAGAAATAATTGCTTTGTTGTTTGGTCTTTTTAAGGCATAGCGACTTTCCATTGCCAGTTTCATATTTTGTGCTACCTTGGAGGCATCACTATCCAAAGTAAGTGTTGATAAATCATTTCCAAGTACCTTGCTGCAAATGTATTCTACATGAATAGCCAGCATTTTAATTGGACAATATTTCAGAAAGAACTAGCACAATTCCTTTGCCTTTGCTATTTTTCTTTCAATACCTGCTTACTTTCTGAAGTCCAATCCCTTGCATCATGAAAATGTACAGCAAAGCAGGAATGAGAACTCCAACTTTCTCATTTTGGTATAGACATTACCACACATGTAACAAGAGGGAGCTTTAAGTCTAGATTCAAGAAACTAAAGAGCCTTTCTTCTTCTCACTCCTTGGAAAGCTGTCATCTCAGTTGCTGCAGAAGGGACACACTGATCTAACTGTGTACTCCAGTTACGTGCACTGAAGTATTACTTCCCAAAGTAAAGTGCAGGGTGAGCACTACAGAACCCAAGACCCACTCAAGACCCATCCTTAGTGTTGAAACTATCTCCAAGAACTGGAGTGCTGAGGAACAACCTAAAGTCACAACCTCCCCCTGCACATGCCAAGGCCACCTCACTCCAAAGGAGTGATTTCCAGATGATCACAGGCTGAGATGCTTTTACACGGACACACAGTGAGAGGAGAGCCTTGGCTCCCTCCTCCTGATGCTGTTTTGGCTGGTTTGGAGCAAGAGGAAAGCTGGTCTGCACATGACTTGTACCATTTTAGGCACCTAAATGTCCTGGTGGAGAGCTTGTCTCCTCTCCTAAAGATGCACATTTTAACTCCAGTATCTTTAAAGCAGGTTTGTATCTGCCTCCTATTGCTTCAGCCCCTCCTCTTCCATGGGAGGGTAAATCCACCCATGTGCTTCTTTCAGGCAAGGCATTACAGCCTACTGGAAAACAGCCCCCATCTCTCCAAAGAACATTTGCTGCACTCCCTAATTTTTCCTTCTCTGTTTCTTTACATCTTTGTACTTTATCATGTCAGAGATAAGGCCACAAAAAAAACTACTTCATTATCAAACTCTATTGGTGTTGGTTTTTTTATTCTGGAAGCTCTTTGCATGCTGTTCTAACAACACAATTCTGACACTGTGTTTTTGCCTTTAACAAGACTCCAATTTGAATCTAGCACATCTTCCACCTCACAGAGGAATTTATTCCTCTTTCTCATATTATTGTAGTCAATATAATTATAATAGAGAGAAATTTTTCAATCTGTGTGCTTTTCAGCTCAGTGAAAGATGCAGTCCAGCAGCACAACATCTGTGGAAAGCAGCTAAAGCCACTTGATACTCTTACATGAAGTGGGCACCTGGAACTAGAGGTATGGTTTCAGCTGGCAGGATTGACACAACCAAATTGATCCAGCTGTTCCCATAGTATCCACTCTGCTCTGCAGTACAGCTATACCGGATCACATTCTGAAAATGAAGGAGTCCTCCTCTCTGCAGAAGGCAGCTGCTCTCCAGGAGCAGTGCTGCCCCTTGCTGGGAGACTGTTCTGCATTCCGGGCAGGCACCTCTGCTACTTCACACACAGCGTGTGGCCTCACATGGTACATTTTAAAGTCTTACTTAAACCCAGGACTCTCAAGTTGCTTCTTTCCCCCCTATTTAGAAAAGGGCTGTGTAAATGATATTTGTCAGCCTGTAAGGCTCCTGATTCCCCTTCAGAGAAGATTTTTGAAAGCTGCTGTAATCAGCAAGGCAGGATCAGAGTGCTTACTTCCACGTGCATGTGAAGTAGGGGTTCTCCTGACAGAGAGAAAACAAGATTGCATTGCTCTGCAATGAGAGGACGTTTACCTCCCAGTCCTCATGAAGAGAATGAGTGGTTTAGACATGGATTTAATCCAGCATGACACAACTGAGCGTGCAACACTGAGTGTTTATATACACATACAAAGCTTGGAGGAATATATGCCAGAGGATCACTCCAAGCATTACGGGGAGACAGTTAAGAGGAAGCCCAGCACATTTCTCCTCCTGCACTTTCCCATCCCTGCTCTCCCCCACTCATCTCATAAACACAGCGGCAGTAACATGTACAAAACAATAACCGTGTCCTCATATCCTGCCAAAAAGCAGCTTCAGGCCAGACGCTGGGCTCTCGTGGTTGAGTTGCAGAGGAAGGCAGCGTTCTGGAATTCACTCCAAGCTGTCCTCGCACAGGCAGCACCAAAGTAGTGATGCAAGAAGAGAGCAGCCCGGAGCCACTGCTCCGCTCCAAACCGCTGCTGAAGATGTGTGGGGGCTTGACACGTTCCCCCGCCCCCAGATCCAGTGCCTTGCACGGATCTGACAAGCACACTCAGGATGTGAGAACTACGGAGTAACATCAGCCTTAGGCAAAGCAGCACCCCTGATCTGCCCCCTGCCCCCAGCTCCACCAGAGAGAGCATCCTTCCATTTTAGACTACGACTGAAATGGAGGCCTGTGGAACAACGGCACCACATCTTCAGAAAGCAATGTATGCTGATTTTTTCACAATCACATTACCCAGAGAACAACACTTGAAACAAAACCAAGTGGCTCGAGGCTGGTTCTTAAAGGGGAGCAACTACAGAGACTCCTGACACTAACCATTGTGCCTCTTTTCTGCCTCCTCCATAGGGCTGGTTCAAGCTCTGTGTAGCAGCTACTGAACTTGGATATTTTTATTTCCAAAGCCTTCACACACACTTTGTCTGCCAGAACGCAGCAATTCAGCTGCTCTTACCAGAGACAGGGCAGGGAATTTTGACAGAGGGGTAGGGCCAAGCATCTAATGGCATCCCAAGGTAGGCTGTGCTCCCCTGTGAGTGGCGTTCTTGGATACCCACTGGTATTTTACTGCTATGACCTGAAGAACTGAAGCGATCCAACCAGCAAAGCAAAACCACTGCTGAAGACTACAGTGTGATGTTTTCGACTCTAGGTGGCCTAACTTCACATGCAAGATATAAATTCTGCTATCTTCACTTACTGGTTAGTACAGTACTACAGTTTCAGGATCCACAAGAAAGTAGAAAGGAGCAATGATTTGCAGAAGGAAAAGAAAGGAAAGAAATCAGTATTTCCCCCACGCAACCACTGAGCAAGCTGCAGCACAGCTACACTGTCCACGTGACCTTTCCAACAGGAACAGTCCTCCAACACTTGAACTCACACAGATTTTGGCCTCAGCATAGCCATAAAACATGCATGCCCTCATCTCCCCCCATGTTTTAGGTCAACTGTGTTAAAGGACTGTTGTACCTTATTTAGCTACTTCCTCTCAGCTGCACAAGTCTATAGTACCACAGGCTGTGTATGATGGGGGAGATCAGAACACAAGGAGAGCGTGCACATAAAATCCAGAGGACTTCTGCTTTCTTTTAAGTGCTTCTGTGTATACACAATCCTTTACGGATGCTCCCAAAGCATGCTCAGCCATTTTCTGCACTGAAAATGGGCACAAACACCTAATACTTAGGAGTGAGGATACGTTTAGAGCTCCAGAAAGCTGCTCTGCAAGCATTGGAATAAAGAATATTCTGCCTCTGAAACAGATGTGTTTTAGCAAAGTGACTTTTCACAGCAAATGGAGTGTCCCTGCTAGCATGCAATCATTTGGATAAAATCCTGAAAACTTGTCTTAAAATTACTGTTCTTTGGCTTCAGATATAAAGATCAAAGACTCAGGATTTAAAATAAGACTTGTTTCTACACACGCACAGTTTCTACTGAACAACTGACACATAGTAACGTGTTACTTCATGATAGTTTGTTATATCAAAGATCTAAATAAAGGAAAAACCATAATGTTGTTCTCATAGGGACTGTAAGCAGTGTGAAGACATTAAAAAAAAAGTATCTCTGGAGTTTTAGGAGGCCAAACAAAAAGATCATGTAGCGACGGCAGCCCAGTCTGTGCCAAAGCAAAGACAGTTTTGGAAAAAAGGCAGGATGGCAACATGACAAAGGCATCCAATCCAAGAGACAATCCAGCCTCTTGGTTCTAGGGATGAGCACACAGGCAGTTGTGTCACTGCACATCCTGACAAGCTTAAGGCATTAGGTCACCTCAAGTCCATGGTGAACCATCACCTGCCTTCTGAAAAACAACTGTGACAATCCCCCACCTGCTGCGGTGCAATATGAAGATAGTCTCTCTCCTCTGGGACGGGAAGAAGATATATATACTGGTGTATATATATACACTATATATATATACACTGGTCTCCCAGTAAAGTAACTCTGTATAACAGGTCACTAAAGCACACTGCTAACCTGGGAAAGTGGGAATGTGGTGGAGTCCCCTGTCTGCCATGTGGGGCCAAGCAGCCCCAGGGCAGATGACAGCAAGGCAGTCTCCATAGGCAGTGAGCTTCTCCACCATCCCAACAACACTTCACTTGGGGTTTTTTCCTGTAGAATGAGACAGAACTACCACAGAAGAAAAGCATTTGCCATTTTGGGGACTTCTAAGACTCGGAGAGTTGGCACATTAAAGCAGAGCCATGGCCAGCTGCTGAAGCAGGAGATTCTTGCTGCTTGCTCTCTCCAGAGACAGCACAACAGAGCAGAGTACAGTAAACACCTTACAGACAAGAAAGTTCTATTGCTCCAAGGGCAACTACAGCATAAAGTACAGAGTGACTATGAAGAACTTCTACATCCCTTGAAGGAACCTGCAGTCTCACAGATAGTGAGAGCTCAGATAGTGGCAACAGGATTGTGCACAGTGTTCTCAGAGAATCTGCCACTGAAAGATCTACCTCATCTGAGGGAGATTTTGGCAATTGTGCCCATAACCCCATGCACAAGTTCTTCCTGTTTCCTCCAAGATGCAAATGTAGGTCATCCATACTAAAAAGCAAACACCTCATCTCATGAAAATACTGGAAAACACAGGGCTTTCTCTGCATCTCTGTGCTATTACACTGGGCTATTATTACCAGGAATCATACACTCAGTGCTGTGGCTGTACCTGTGCTTATATGCTGCCCTTGCAGTGAGGATGGGTACCACTGTAGTGCCTTCCACAGTAGGCAGGGGAAATAAATCTGTCCACAAAGTCTGAAAACTTGGAGGGCACCCGTGCAGCACGGCAGGGGACAGTGGCAATCTATCTGTGCTAACACAGAAGCCAAAATCATGAGCTCTCTCAGTGCCAGCTGGTGGATTCTGAGCACCCATAAATTCGTCAGATCTCTTTACTGCACAGATAAATTGGTTTTCAGAGCTACTAAAGCTGAAGAGCTGTACCAGAATAAACAGGACAATCTGCACCGAGCCATATCCCCCATTCCTTTCAAAGGCTGAGCATTTACAAGCCACACCTGCTGCTGGGAAAAGGCCTGTCACTTCCTACTGTCCCTGTGTGTAAAGAAGTACACTCTTACACACTCGTGACAGAGAACAGCACTGAAACCACAGGATATGAAACAGAGCTATATTCTGAGATAGAACACTACAGTCCAACCTCCTCCCTCCCTTATGGAGGACAAGACACAGAAAGGATCTCCCTGAGATGCCACCAAAGGCAGAAACCAGCAGCTCCATAAACTACAAGAACTGCTACAGTGAGAGCCCCAAATAGCTGTCAACCCTTTTTGGCCCAAGGAGAGCAGTTTATACACCAGCACAAAGGAGAGGAAGGAAAACCCCCCAACACTTAGATTGTACATACTGTAGTTTTATTAAAGACAAAGTATTACATTATATTTATACAGAAACCTGGAATCTGAGGAAGGCTGGGACCTTCAATGCAAGACACTCCATGCAAAGACTGGAAGCAGCATACTTGGGAAGGTTTTAAAGTGCTACTAAATGTGAACCTGTCTCCAGGATATATGATCTGTCATTTACCACAAAGGACTCAGAGCAATCAATGCAGTGTCAGCACACTGTGCAAAGCCTTGAAGTTTTGCTCTATAGATGCAAAAGCAATGAGCACTTTCGTAAAATTTGCTACAGAGAGGATTCTGCATGTCAAAAAGGCTGTAGGCATGTTTTATGGATGAATGTATTTGTTGCCTTTTCCCAACAGGCCTTATAACCCTGAATCAAGGTTGATCACCATCACAAACACTGATTTAGAACAGATTCGTACTTTCTCTTTTCTAAGCCAAGCCATCATGGATAAGCAAAGATGAGCAAGAATGTCTTTTGCTTCCAAGAAACAATGCACTACTGCCCTGAAACCAAGCAAGACAAGCCAAAAGCCTACTGCCCACACAGCTGGGAAAACTGGCAAGGACTGGTATTGATGACCATGGACTAATTCCAGCTAAGTGCTTTTTTAGTCCTTGGCAGCCTATTCTGGCTACAAACTACAACCAATTGCTTCACGCAGATCAACACTGAAGATATTTCTGCAGCTCCTGACAGGTGAGCCCCTGAAGACTGCAGAACTCTGCTGCAGAGCAGGGCATCTGGCCTCAAGAAGAAACTCCATGTGTGCTACAGCACCTTGTGAGCTCATGGATCACTTCAGCTCCCAACAAGTGCCCGAGCTCTGCATTGTGCCTGAGTCAACGCAGCAGAATGAGCCACACAACGTTTGCTGTGCAAAGCACTAAACACAACACTACATCATTTGTCCTGTGGTGCACTAGCACCAGCCTTGATGGTGAGCCAAGTTGTCTTCTAGATAATTACCCCACCAGGCAAGATGCCCCTTCGTGCTAGAGGCATCCCACATCAACCCACAGCATTGCTCCCCGTGGGACCTATTCCTAATCTAACTCCAGAGGGCCGGTGCCAAGCCCTCTTCATGAGGAAGCCACTAGCTAGCCACAAACCTATCCTTCAGAGGGGTTTCCCCAAGGGCACTGCATCACTCCAGAAAGGAAACAAAAGGTCTCAGTTTAGCACAGTCCTGCTGCACACCTCCAGAAATGTTCCCTCCGTACACAGAGCCGCAGCTCACCCCTCCAGCTCCACCTGTGGCTGCAAGTTGCTGCACAACAGCACCTGTGGAATGTGGGAGTAGGGGCAGGAGCAGTATCTCTGGATACAGCATCTCTGGCCTCCCAGAGCACCACCACCCACAGCCAGGGAGCCAAGACTTTGTTGTACGTGGGCCTGACAAAGGCACAACCATGTCTGTGACCACAACAGGAGCTCTAAGGGAGAGGAGATCTCACTGCCTTGGGACACCTTTCAGCCATGGAAAACAGAGCACTTATCCCTGCCATGGAGAGACATACCACACAAAAAAAATCTGTACTATTTTTTCCATCACTTAACTGGGAGCTTTTGGACTCTCAGATTATGAGTTGCAGCAAAATATAACACTAAAAAAATACAATTTTAAATTCCAGAGGCTTCCTGATATATTCCTGAAACCAATGATTCACTGTTCTGATACACAAGATAGGCTGTACTTCCAGTTAAAAAAAAAAGCACCTCTTAAAGATTTATCTAAGGGGCTCATTAATATTTAACAGGGCACCAGTGCTGCAGAGCTTAGTAAGAACAAGCAAGATAATCCAGTTTCTTCTAGGACATGGCCAAGGCAATTTAAGTTGTTTAACACAAGGAGGGATAAGGGGGGCCGTTCCATACACTGCATAAAGGCCAAGTCTGGAGAAAAGAAAGAAAACATGTTTTTGCTAGGTAATGAAGGTGGCTGAGCAAGCAATGAAGTACATTTAGTGCCAACAGTACTCACTAAAACAAAAGCTTTTCAAAGCAGAGCAGGCATCTGCCATAAAACAGCTCTAGATTAGTCATATGTTCAGGTGACACTACATTTCCTGCATGTTCCTCTACCACAGGATGCCTGTGCTTTAGCAACAGCCACCTGTGGACATGGCTCTGGCCCCAAGCACTGTGACTGTTCAGAGCGCTCCTCCTGCTCCAGGCATCCCAGCTCGAGGTGCCTTGCTCCTCAGGGGTGTAGTATTGTTTTCCTACATCCCCACACAGGTTTCCAAAGTGAGTATTTGGAAAGGTCAGAAGAGGATTAACAAAATTTCTAAAGTGCACTAATTTAGAGGGTGTAAAGGGGCTGGGATAGACCTCACTGCTCCTGCTGACTGCAATGCAGCTCACCTGGTCCCCTCCAGGTCCACTCTAACCTTGGTGACAGTGTGCATTCTCCACCTGGCTCTCCCAGCCCAGTAGAAATTCCTCGTGTTTCCCAGATGGGCTTGTGGAGAGATAGAACAGTCTCATGGGCTGCCAGCAATTACTCGGGCTTACTTTCCCTGAACAGCTTTCACAACTGCTGGTACCAAATCTAACACGAATCCTGGTCAGAAACACATGTTCCAAGCTTGACCCACCACAGACTGCATCCACTAGAACAACCTGAACAGAAGGCTCAGCTTACACTTGGTGTTTTCACTTGTAACCTGAACATCACTGCAGTATCTTTCAGGGGTGAACGACTCCTAAGCAGCCCTTTAAGACAAAGATGGCTCCACGTGCCTGTTTCTCCAGGGCACATGTGTGTGCTCAGCCAGAGTTCTGTGCACATCAGACCCCTGAGATGAGATCTCAGGCTTTGCTTATTTTTAACATGAGGCAGGGAAGCAGAAATAAAACTAGATGAAAATCAGACAGGAGCTAAGTTTAAAATATGATCAAAGTTGAAACCAGGGCAAGGTGTATTCACATGAGGCTCCTTGAAGGTCAAAAGGTACTGGTTTCAAGTTCCTGGCAGTCAGCACTGATGCAAGTGCACAGACAGTAACAGGAGAAGGACAGACCCCATGCTACAAGCAGCCTGGTGCTGTCACATGCTGCAGTAACAGCCCCACAGAGGGGGCACCATGGTGTAAAGCCATATGAAAGCTCTAACCCCAGTGAGCAGAGATGGGACATGGGAGCTCATGAGCTGTCACTGACAGACAACCCTTCCCCAGAGAGCTGCTGACAAGTCATCACGCTGAGCATCTCCCAGATCAGGGGGACGTCTGAACCGAGAGATCCTGCACACCAAAGCAGCTGATGGTCTTTGAGAAGATTCCACTGTCGCCTCAAGGTTTGTTCTTTGCAGTGATTGATTGGGACAGACATGACCAAACCCACTTGAGAAGGCAAGCTGAAAGCTAAGCCAACAATCTAATACAGTTATTTCTGCCGAGATTTACACATCAGGTTGAAAGAAGCCCTCTTCCCCCCAAAATGGATTTGGCACTTTCAGTCCGAACATCACGGCACCAACTGAAAAATCTAACTGATAGAAATTACAAGTAAATGTTTTTTGGGGTAATACTATGAAGTCTGACTTTGACATTTTATCATTGTAAATATCTGCCTCTTTGATTTAAATAGAATTACTATGCCACTTCTTAAGGTCTCTCCTTTTGCTGCCTCATTTAAAATCTAGCCACCATTTCAGTCTGTGGGCTTCAGAGACAAAATAATCTAAAGAATCAACAGCTTGAATGCATACCAAAATCACTCCAGGTATAATAAGAACAGTGTTCCATTCTCAGCACAGCCTTCAGTGAAAATAGACTTCTCTTCGCACATACATGGTATGTAAAAAAAGGGGGCTTTATAAAGAAGTTGAGCTGCTTTTTCCAAGAAAAATCAACTGTATATTTTCCCCCAAAACAGAAAGAATCTCGTGAAAGATCATACAGTGGAATCATCACATCGAAGCTGCTGAGATAAGCTTTATGATAAGCATTATCTTTTTGTGAAACTGGTCTGAACCTCACTTATTTCGAGTTAATTGTGTGTTATTTGTATGGCTGTTATTGTTCTCCCACAGCTGCAGACATTCTTCTCTGAAACACACTCAACATGCATACTCATGATTAATGTTATTTTTAACATTTCTGGACAGAACCCAAATATAGACAACCCACTCAGACCAGCTTAGCACGTGCTCCTCTGAGCCAGCCTTTGACTCTACACAGCCCCTGGGCCCAGGTGCTGTAAGACACTGAGAGAGCAGGTTTCCAAGTAATCCAGGTTTACTTTTAATTCTTATTGATATTTACAAACACACCCCAACACAAAAGTATTGTTTAGCCCATGACTGGCCTCTAATTTCAAAGTCTCAGCTTTTCAGAAGTTAATAAGAATTCAACTCTACACACTTCTCTAGGATGACCTAATGTGAAAAGTTGAATTAATTTTACTGTAGCTTCTAGTTACCCAATTTCAAGAAGAAATGTTCACAATTCAGGAAGCTTTTATTGTCCTAGATGTATATATTCTGTGTGAGAAGGATCAGGGGAGCTGTTTAAATCAGCAGCTACATTTGCTGCCTCAGGACATAATGCAAAACAAAGACTTTGGAGCATCCACATAACCTGGACCAATGTTACACCACTTAAATGACTGATGTTGATTGGACAGGGTTAAACAACAGCTTTACACAGCTCATAAAACACGAACTAATTTTAACTTCATTCCGTCCCTTCCCACAACTGACAGAAAAAGTTCTAAAAACCCCAACTTTGCAGCTGAAGAGACAGACTGGAACAGAAAGCAGCTTTTGGAGAGACAGCAGAAAACTGCAACCCTCGTATAACGTGTGACCACCTGCAGACACCAGAACTTCTGCATGTAACCCCGGACACTGTGTGTCATTCTGAGCAGCCTCTGACACAGGGAATGGGAAGGAAGAAACTGCAGTCCTCTAATGAGGGCAGTAAGTCCTAATAATATACATGGGAAGAGATTTACGAAGGAATTTCCAGTTCAATTTGATTTTTTACTGATTGATTTATTACTGAAGTGACAAGTTCCAGAAGAAAGAAAACACAACAACTGACAAATTACATCAGAACAGGCAAAAAAGGAGTGTGTTGCAATTACTGTGTTGCAGTCAGTGCTGTGTGGGTGACAACAGCCATGCTGAACTATGCTTAGAAAAGAGGAAAGGAAGCAAGAAAGATTGACTGTGCCCATTAAGCCCTGACTGTTGGCCAGACCAGATTACGTGACACAGGGATGTTCTTCAGTTCAAAGGTTCATGAGAAGGTTGTGAAATCTCCTTTGACAGATTCCAGAAACAAAAATACACTTGAGAAATACCCCCCTGCCCCAGTTTCTCTCCCCAGTTACTAAACGCATTGGAAGCTTTTATATAATGTACTGACACCAAGAATTCCATACTGGTACATGAAAAGAAAAAGCACTAATGAAGGTAGAAGTCTCTGCTCTGCTAGATTTAAAATAAACAAAATAAAATATAACACCAGTTTCCAGGTATTTCCTACTAGTGTTATCCAAACCAATCCCCAGGACTCACCCTGCATCTCCTACCATCGCACATCTTTGTTCCAGTACAACTTTCTCACAAAGCAGCCTTGTAAAATATTTCCTTCTTCAGAATCCTATATACACTGATCAGAAGTACAGCAGAACTTGATTCTTTGAATGAGGAAGAGCATCCAGACCCAGTACCTGCGTATTTGCTTGTAAAACTTACTTTGACTTTTTTGTCAACCTGTCTTCGTACCTAAGCAGGGTACCAGTTTCATGTTACTGAAGGAGAAATGTTAGGATGGAACAGCTTTCCTGAGGACACTATTTGTGCAGGACATGCTCCACAGTAAGATCACCTCAGAAACAAGATTTAGAACAATCCAAAAGGATTTAATAATAATAATAAAAAAAAGACTACTGAGGAATTAACCTGCTGTCCCATGGCTTTACTCTTGATGATTATTAGAACAGCCTTAGCGTTCTTCCTGCTGCTCCTACATCTCTCTAGAGGCACCCAGACATGCTTTACCTCTGAGGCAGCAGTGAGTACAGCCATCAGTTTTGAGGACAGGAGGACAAGCTACAAAACTCAGTGGGCATTTTCATTTAAAAATACCTGCAATTAGGGCACTAAAGTTTAAGCAAACTGCCTGAGTGTCAGTGTGAAAAATACCATGTTTTCAACTTGAAAGCAGAAGCACTGGACAAGCATTCTCACCTGAGCTGTAATCTTTCAGGCGCAGGTCCTTCACAGGTGTCCCATCAGGCCCTCGGAAAGCGTTGAGGATCTACAGAAAAAGCAAGATCCACTTCATCTCCAAAACCAAACCTCCTAAAGCAAGCTACTTGCTAATGTACATTTCTCTCAAAGGCTTCTTTTCTTTCTAGGTTGACTCCATTACAAACTGACACACTTTCCTGATTAAGTTCCATCAGTACTCAAGAACTGTTACTGAGTTTTGAGAAGTATTTTTGGGTTTTTTTGAAGAAGTGAGCACCATTTACAACACAATTCAACTGTGCAGAGGTTTATTAGGCTGGTTTCAGCCAGACAGTTCACCTCTGATCCTTATTTAAGGTCAGAGATGTCCTACTGCCTCTAAGAAAATCAAAGTACAAGAGTAACTGTTCTGAGTCTGATCATCCTTTGAAAGACAAAGTTTCTGCTGTGAGTTCTGTGATATCCGAAGCTCATCACCAGAACTAACTCTAGCAAAAACTGCTGCATGTAGGGGTTTTCATATCTGGAACTGTGACCAAACATAAAAAACTCAAAGAACACCCACTCCAAAGTCCTAATTCAAAGTGGAAACTTTAGGAAAGGGGGCTTCTTTCACCTTGTAGCCTAGATCATTTTGTTTGTTTCACTAAAGCAGTAACATCTTTTCTAAGATCTCATTTGAGCAATTTCAAGTAACTAAGAACAAACAAGTTCACTTAGACACTACATGTCTTCTGAGCCCAAAATAGTAGTAACAATATTTGGTATATATAAAGCAGTGATGAAGTAAGGCATGTTAAAGAGTCTGGAGTCAAGGCTTCTAGCTATCAACACCCCACATGCGACTGCAGAAAAACTCAGCACTTCTAGACCCCCCCAAAAAACCCAGAATAATCAGATAAAAGGTAACATTGCAATGACTTCTAAATCTGGATTTTTCCCCTGGGGAAAATGACAGACCATCTGATCTACATTAACTGGAGGTACTTTAGAAACCTTTGAGAGAAGTTTTTGGGTGAGAATCATGCCACTTACATCATCCTTTGTGGCAGTTTCAGGCACTCCTCCCAGCCGGATGAGCTTGCTTGGCTTCACATATTTGGGGCAGGTCCGGTAATCCTGGTCCTTGAGTTCACACAATCAAGATGGTTTTACAAATGAGAGATGCTGGCTCACAAGGTACACAAGCAGTAACAAAATAAAGCAGGGGATAATTCAAAGGCAAAGGCCCATAAGCAGCCTGGCTCAAAGCTTCAACCCCTGTTTGAGATTCAGGGAGCTCTGGAGGAGCCCTTCATGTGCTCACCAAGCTGTATGGTGAGACCTAGCTCCAGGAAAACAGAAATCATCTCTCTGCTTTCCAGTAGTGGGAGATCCTACTTCAATAGTAGTTATTAATTCAGCAGTTACCACTACCTTCATATTTCCAAGTTAACTCTAAATGAAAACAAAGCATGCACAAGAACAGCTGTATGTAGGCCCACCCAAACCAGCAGCTTCCCTCTGGTGCTGCTCATAAGCATTATCCAAGAGAAAAATAACAAAGTAAGTTCTTCAGTACACCACCTCCCTCCCACACCCTCCCAGGGTAATTTTCAACCTGGGGACTTTCAGAATCAAATCTGTTTGTAAGTACTTAGCAATTCTCATTTGCTAAACTCACTTCTCTTAAGAAGAAAGTGTTTCTGAGCTAGAAAGGGTGCCCATTAAACAACCTGGAGCAGAGGATGATCTCAGAGAAGGATGGTGAATTAGGGTAGAACTGAAGTGGTGGGATATGGATGAGGACTCCTTCCCAACTCTTTCCATTCTTTGGCCAACACACATTCAACAGAAACATCAATCAACAAAATCACCTACCTGAAGGCTCTTATAGGGCCTAGACTCCTTGCTGGGTTTTCCTTCTGAGAAGGACTTGCCATGTTCATAATCAAACATCTGGTTCCCCGGCAGCCGGTGATCCACATCGCGGTACTCCATGTTCCGGTAGTCTGTATCTTGCCTTCCAAGGAAATCCAAGTCACCTTCACCCTTTAACCCAAGATCAGAGTCGGAGCTTTGCTGCTCCCCCCCAGAAAGCTGCTGCTGTTGCTGCTTGTTAGCAAAGGTTTGAGGCTGCTCCTCTTGGTCCTGAAGAGTAGGAAGAGGTCCACGGCTATTTTGGAAATTGTGTGCAGTGTCATCTTCGAGACCCAATCCAAGGGATTCCTCTTCTCTGGCTGGTGCTTCTGAGCGTTGAAATTCTCCTTTTTGGCCACCAAAGGGAGTTCTATCTAGACCAAGTGCAGACTCATCTCTCTTGCCAGTGCTTAAACCAGAGCCCTCTCTTTCTGCTAAAGGTACCGTAGATTGGTTGCGCCTAAAATCTACAAGGCTTTGATCCATGGGAGGCATTTCCCTATCTGAAAAATCCATGGGACGAGCCACATCTCTGCTCCTAAAATCCTGATCAGACCGGGACCTGTGCCTATTTCTGAAGTCTGACGATGGTGCATTCCTGTTTCTGAAGTCCAAATCAGAGGTGCCCACACCCCTGAAGTCCAAATCAGGTACATCCCTGTTTCTGAAGTCGGAATAGGAATGGTCTCTGCCCCTGTAGTCTAACTCAGACATGTTTCTTGCCCTAAAGTCTGAATGAGACCCATCTCGACCTCTGAAGTCTAGATCATAAGACCCTCTTCCCCTGAAGTCTGATGGAGGTTCATCCCTGCCCCTGTAATCCATATTATGTGCTTCCCTGTCCCTGTAGTTCATACGGAATGTCTCCCTGTTCCTGTAGTCCCCTGAAGGAACATCCCCACCCCTGAAGTCCATAGGGGGCCCTTCTCTCTCCCGGAAATCTCCAGAGTACATATCCCTTCCCCTGTACTCAGAAGGGGGTGGCTCCCTTCCCCTGAAATCCATCTGAGACTCATCTCTGCCCTGGAAGTCAGATGGTGGAAAATCTCTGCCCCTGAAATCATGGTGCCCCTCCCCACCTCTGAAGTCACTACGTGGTCCATCTCTAGCTCCATAGCTGAAAGAAGGTTCCTCTCTGTTGGCAAACTGAGGATTGAGGATGCCTGAGAGTGCCTGGATATCAAAAGGAAGTGATTTTCTGCCAGAGAAGTTGCCAGAGTGTCTTTCTTGAGCAAGACTATCAAGGGAAGGAGGATATTCCCTGTTCCACCCGGGAGCAAACCTTTCTTCTTGGCTCCCACTGTAGAAATAAAGACAGTATTATTCATAACGTGCTTAAGAGTCTGAAATCTACACAGCAGCACATTCTTCTCTAAACTTTTATAGAGCTGTGTAACAGTCTAAGATCCGCAGAAGACACTGGTGTTTGGTAGTTTAAGATGAGGCAGCATACGACAGATGTGAGAAAGTAAACTTGGGTGCTCCCATTTCAGCACAATTTCCAGAAGCACTCAACAGGGAATACCTGCAATATTAATGGGTTAATGATGGTAGCAATCCACATAGTCCTGCACTGCACACAGCTCTGCAGCTGTCCCAGGTGCCAGCAGCTGGTGTGTGAGGAACCCCACGAGCTTAAGCTCTCTGGGCAGTATGGAAACAACTACATTTACACGTCATCCTGAGGCACGTGAAAGCAGAGGTTACTAAACAGGCTTTATTGACATTCCACAAAGACTCATTTATGCTTCCTTGTGCTGGAGTCCAAACTGGCAAAATGCTGAAAGCCACCAGTTCAGACACTGAGGATGCCTCGCAGGACTATGCCAACAATCAACATCCAAGATGTCCCTGTGCTTGTGCCTCCAGACTGTCTCACACCAAGTTCACAACACTAGAGCTATTTGCTCTCCCAATACTTGCATAAAAACACTCAAGAAGAAGTTTCCTCTTCAGACAGTTTTTCAAAACCCAATAAGGCTGTTTTTTTGAGGTTTTTTTGAGATGGAGCTACCTGATTTTTCTTCTAAATGATGCTCCAATACATTCTTTAAAAAATAGAATAATACAGTATCAACACACTTTAAAATAACACCAAATGCCACCTGAAGCAGTGGACATTTCCTTAGCAATTCCAGCAAGTCATGCTGTACTTTGAGCTTCGCTACAGAAACACTCACCAAGATTTATCAAAACATACACAGATTTCCTAAGCTACACAGTCCATTTCACCACCATGCAGAACAGTAATTAAAACTTGGATCAAGGTCAGTATTCCCCACCCAATACATTAAAGAATGAAGCTGATAAAATCCACTTAAAAATCAGCAGAACAGCACTGCTGGTATCATCACAAGACACAATCATTCCCTCATCAGTACAACTAGGACATGTTCTGGAGGATACTGGTTTTCATCAGCTTTCTCAACATATTACAGCAGAAAACTATTTGAAGTGTTCTTATTGCAGAAACCCAAGGTATGGCATGAGCAGTACCTTCATCACACTGATGTTCAGGGAACTGAGATGCACAAATGAGCAAAGGATGGAGGAATTATGCCCAACAGAGGAAGATGTTAACTTTTGGTGGCTCCATTTTTACACTCTGAGCCCTCTTGCAAACACAGGGCCCAGTAACAACCACAGAAACACAAACTAAAAAAAACATCGTGCTGTGCAGGTCAGTTCCACAGGAAATAGTTCCAGTGACATCCAAAAATACCTTATGAAGGAGTATAGGGGGATATAGACTCTTTGTGAGGTCATGCAGTGAAAGGACAAGAGATTCTAAACTGAACTGAGGGACAGTCTCAGTTTAAATGGAAGGAAGGTTTAGATTAAATATCAG